>JAKXYG010001428.1:25000-67232 GCA_025895645.1 Cardicola forsteri | reverse complement strand
ATGCACGTACATCTTGCAATGAAGATCGCCATTTTGTGCTAATACAAATGTAGTCAATTTCGTTTGTTGTTTTTCCATCTGGAGAAACCCACGTTGTCTTGTGTATATTCTTGTGAGCGAATAAATGTTGCCAACACTCATTCCACAATGACTGTTTAGGGTCAACAACCTATAACCATTATCATTTATGCTATCAGCATAGCCAATATATATATATATATATATATATATATATATAATCAAAGGCTCATATTACTGGTTCGCTTTACGACAACGTTTTAAATATAATAAAAAAGGAATTTTTGAAGACTTTGCAACTTTTAGAAATCATATTGAACAAGATTTGTGTCGATTGACTCATTACGATAATAGAGAATGTTGTTATTCGAACGTACCATGTGTATATACAACACTTGGTGCAGAAGCGGTTTATAGAATGATGCTAGATCCTCATAGTGCCAATATCCTTTTCTTATATAACTGGTGTTTAATTGTAAGTTTTTCTTTTTCAATAGTAATTATATGGCCAGATTTTTATTATATGTTTATATATATATATATATATAATTTTTACAAAAACTATAATTAATAATATTATTAATATACCTCGATACTTCTGTCAACGTTTAGAACAGTGCCGAAGTGGTCTAGCGGTACAGCGCTTGAATTCGGACCTCGGTGGACATGAGTTCGAATCCCATCGCCGGCACTTAAATGCGGGCCCACGTTAGGTTTCGCTAATTGTCCACTGCTGAAAGATGCTTCTCGTAAAACATTCAAAGTAGAAAACATAAAATTAAAAAAAATAGATGTAGTAGTTTCAATAGTAATTATATGGTCAGGTTTTTATTATATGTATATATATATATATATGTATAATTTTTACAAAAACTATAATTAATAATATTATTAATATACCTCGATACTTCTGTCAACGTTTAGATGAAGTAGTTTCTTGTTGGACTACCTGCGTTACCTAACTCTATTATGTCTAACTCTTGCAGATGTGCACCTAGTCCAACACAGTAATATAAAAGTGCGTTTGCTTTGACGGATTGGTGCAAGCATTTATTCAATGTACTTAAGGTATATGCATACCTTGTAGCCTTTGGGTTTAGGCAGATAACCTTGAGAGAAAATTAAGTGATCTTGTCAATCTTTGTGACCAGTGGCGCAGTTACCAGCAAAGAAACTTTGTTATTCTTCTACGTTTGTTACGCTTATCAACTCATCGATGTGGACCATTTAATATGTTTCACAATGATCTCTGTTGGCTATACCGTTGTTTATTAATGTTCAAGCTTTATTAAGTTGAAAATCTTCTATTTTAATGTTAGCTACTATAATTTTAAGATATTTCTGTCAATACAATATTTCATTTGAAAGTTTTTTTAATAAATAATGATCTAAACAGGACCCCATTTTGTTAGGCCTTAGAAGAGCCCGAAGAAACAAAATCCGAAATTATAATACACAAAAAATTATTTTGTCCAGATCCCTGTCAAGGATCGCCTTGTGCAAGTATTGAAGGAGTTAAAAATGCGGCACAATGCAAAAACGTTGGATTATTCATAGTAGGTTGTAGTAACAATCAAATATTAATGCTGACTTTTACTTTTAACTAACTAATATCTTTGGTCATACAAGTGTATTTACTAATTTTAATGTTAAACAGTTTTTTTTAATATTTTTTAATAATTTATCAACATGTATCTTATTTTTTTGTATTTATTTCAAAACCCTTTTGCTTTAAAGAGCATCGGAGCACTAAGATTGTTCTATGTAGTTGTACATTAAAATCTTGGCTTTGAAGATTCAAATTTTGTTAGAATTTTTCCGAATTATACTTTTTCTTCCCTTTTTTGCAGTAATTCAATAAAATGGCATCCACTTGCTGTTTCCCTAGCAACGTTTATTATTTACAGAGACCACGATGGTAATCTGATGCACTGAAAACTTTGGCCTTTTTCAACCAGACGTGAAACCATCTACTATTTCAGCCTTATTGACATTTGTAATATTTTCAATTGAAAGAAACAATAAATATTAAATCAATAATAAATATAGAATTTAAAGCATTGGGGGTTCCCTTTATAATTCCAAATAAAAATATGAGAAGACGTAAACTGTGAGATGAATTCATTTCGTATATTCTCGTCAGTCACAAACATATAACATTTTAGTGTATACAAAAAAGAGGGTACAGATAACATTTAAATTAGTACAACTCACAAACGAACTGAATTCATCTCACAGTTTACGTCTTCTCATATTTTTATTTGGAATTATAAAGGGAACCCCCAATGCTTTAAATTTTAGCCTTATTGACATATGTAATATTTTCAATTGAAAGATAAGTCCGTGTGGATCTATTATAAAAACGCATGCAACTAATTTAAATTTACAACTAAACATTAAAAAAAACAATATTATACAAAAATAAAGCTTTATTTTGTTTATTATTATTAGTAGTAGTAGTAGTACTAACAACTTTATCAGTAGTATTGATTATTATTTTATTATTATTATTATTATTATTATTATTATTATTATTATTATTATTATTATTATTATTATTATTATATTAAGCTTCAATATCTCACTAGAGATAAATTTAGAGTAAAAAAATACATTTTCACCATTAATAAAAATAAATAATTAACATAAAATTACAAAAAAGTAGTAGTACAAATAATGGGAACAAAATGAATTAGAATGTCATATGATAATGAATGTAAATGCAGTCAAAACGGTAAACATGAGATACAAAAAATTATAAATTGTTATACTTTGAATGAATTATTACCAGGTATAAAGTTGAAACTGATTGTGTATGTGTGTGTGTGTTTTAGGATAATTTTTAAAGCAAATCAAAAATAATTTAATTAATTCTTTTCTCTAATGATTTCTGTTTTCCAATCTTTGAAGGATGATTATATGTGCGAATGTCAAATAAATAGAATTTGGGATTTCAATTTAAAATTATGCCACCAAATTAATCCGTGTTTTGTACAACCATTTTCGCCATGTTCACCAAATGGCACAATAACTTGTGTAGCCCTCGATGTTCACACTTCAAAATGTATTTGCAAAAACGAATTCATGGGTGACGACTGTTCACTACCATTGAATGCTTGCTATCAAAGATTGGACAAGGTAAGCTATATGTTATTGTATTTTATATTATTATACACAACCCTTTAGCTTTAAAAATAAACATGGGGCAATAAGACAACAATTACAGCAAAACAACAACAACAAAGTCTCGTTGGCATTAAAAATTCTGCAAATCGAAGATTGAGCTTTCTTTCGGCTTTCACTCAACCCTGTCATCTGTATAAGTCTGTCATCCAGATACGTGCGATCATTTCTTGTTTGTCGAAATGGCGTTCTCTTGATTGTTTCTGTAGCAGTATAAAATTTTTTACAGAGGCCAGGTTGCTAACGTTGCGCACTCAAACCCTCCTCCTTTATCCAGACTTGGGACTGGCTACATTGAATCATTTCTAATCCAAACTAGGCGAAGTTACAATAGGTAATAAATCGATTAAAAGTTCATTTTAGAATTTTTATTTTTGTTTTTAAAATACATTATTTAACATTTTTACAATAATAAAATAATTTAACATTACACAAAACTTATTTTGTGAAAAATGTTGTTGTTTCAATTTACTATAATTAAATAATAACTGTTTACAATATTCAAACTTCAATTATTTTGAACTGGAAAATTTAAAGTGCTTTAATTTTTAATATACTTATAAAATTAATTAATAAAAAAAATTATTAAATTAATCTTTTTTGCAAAGAAATATTATTATCTTAAAAATACGTCCATACAGAAAAATGTGCACCAAACATCTGATTGATGAATTATTACTCCATTTTAAGCACAATGATGTGTTTTTGATTTAAGGCTTAGTAAATGATGGTATTGCAAAAATGGATGTTGTTGTATATTACAATTAGAAATTATTTTTGCGAATAATTTTACTTGATGTGAATAAACAAAGTATTATATTAGGTACGTATTAGTAAGAGTTAGATATGTCTAAGATAATTAACTAGATCACGATGCTACAAAGTATTACAGTGCTTCCGTTTTCCAAAGTCAACCGTCACTATTTCTATGCATATGTACGTGATTCCTACCAATAGAATAAACTTTAGTTAAAAACAACAAAAAGTTTACATTTTATAAAAATAATATTATTAAGTTTTTATTTATTAAAATTTATAAATTAACTTTATGTCAAACAGTTACTTGTAATATATTTGTTATTATTATTATTATTATTATTATTATTATTATTATTATTATTATTATTATTATTATTATTATTATTATTATTAAAATTATTATTTTTTTTATTTAAAAAATGAGCATGAGGCAATAAAACACTAATTACTGCTGTAATACCATACTTTGCTACAACCTACAATTTAAATTGAAATAAACACAACTTGACCAAATATAAATAGCCAGATGGAAAAGAAAACCGGATAGTTAACGAGTAATTTTGACAGACATTGTGGCGCGCGAAGTCAATCTTTTCTTTAAGTTACCGCACCTCCCCCGCCCCCGTTTAAACAAATTATTCAATTGGACGTTTGATTGGACAACAATAACTGGTGGGGGATGCCTATTTCCAATGATGATGACCCGATACAAAATTATTTAATACATTGTATATTAAACATCTTGATATTAAAATAATTGTTTTTTGGGTTAAGTCATTTTTTAATTAGAATAATAACCAACCTAATTAGTATTAAAATTTATTAAAATACGATACTTTTGTTATTTTAAACAAAATTTGCATTTCTAAAACGCAAAGGAGAATTTGTAAAACCTGGTCAGTTGTCTTAAAAAAATAATAATAAACCATTAATTAATTTATGCATAGAGTCGAGTTGTTTTTGCAAACATTATTAGTCATATTATTATTATTATTATTATTATTATTTATGTTTACTACTTTGAACGTTTTATGTGAAATATTTTCTACCAGTAGACATTTAGCCAAGCCAAACGTGGGCCCGCATTTAGTGTCGAGCCCCGATAATCACCCAGGTCCAAATCGAGCACTGTACCATAGGACAACCGTTTTAAAACAAATCATTTCTCAATCAAGAAATGATTTCCATCTTAGTAGAAAATGTTGATGAAAAATTAATGATGCAATTATTTGTTGCGTTTCTAATTTGCATAATGGAAAACTATTTATTTCAGCATATTTTGCATAACAACTATTTTTATTAAGGCTTTAAATGTTCTATTTTTCATTGTTTGTATGTTGAAAAATTTGACTAATGTCCATAAGTCCATTTTCGTAATAATGTATTCCATTTTTGCTTTATTCAAGTCCAAACCGACTGGCAATAAAAACTGCCAAATCCATCTTGGCAACCGTTGTCATCCTGAACTATTTCAAGATGCGTATTATTGTGAATGTCTGACAAATTATGGACGTTCGTTGCATCTCAATGAAGACAATTGCTTAAATAAATTCGATCCGTGTTTGACGGCCAATGTAAGCTATAAATCGAAATCGGATCCCTTCACATCAGCACCGTCTAGTCATGGAGTCACGGGAAATGTTGTACACTGGGGTATGACGTGTCTTAATAATGGTGTGTGCGTTTCATCGGAGGATATGACTCAGGGATTTTGTGTTTGTCCTACAGCTGTTGATGGTACACCACTTTACCAAGGTATTACTTTTTTATTTATTTGGTCTTTGAATAATACGTATAATTTGTGAAAATAAGATAAATAATTGTAACCAAAATAAAAAATATTCAATTTTTTTCTTTCTCTAAGGCAAACATTATTCAATCAAATTGGACATATGCTTCAAAACAAAGAAAATAACATTTTAATTCGAAACATAAATATTCGTTATCTTTTCTGTTAATATTTGCGTAAACATGTTATAAGTGTTGCTGTTTATCTTTAATATTTTGGAATTCTAATGATCCTGATGATTTGAGTTATACTTATAGAGTTTCAAATTGCATTGATGGTGATATTCATAACCGTTTCTCTTCCATGTGGTGCATCCTGGACTAGATGCCCGCATGTATCTAAATTAATAACAGCATATATATATATATATATAACTTAAATTCCAAACTAGTAAGTTAAGGTAGACACAATGTCAAGCTTTAGAGTCTCTTTAAGTGCGGCTAAATCATTTGCTTTTTGGTAAAAATGTATGTGTTGAGGTACACCTCCATAACTTTAGTTTCTTTTTTCTAAAGCAAACAGAAATGTTTTTTTTTGTAATAAATATAGAATATACATTTGATACAATCCCTCAAATAAGGTTATGAAAGCGATTTTATTGCATGTTGAATATAGCCAAATAGCAAAAATATTAATAAATTTAATCAATATTGTTTATGAATAACACATGCAAGGTCCAAATTGTGAATATGCCATCCCGATGTGGTCTCCGTGGTCTACAGGAACTCCATGCTATCCTCCGTATTGCGGCACAACACGCTATCAAACACGACATCGAAAATGTTTGAACAACCAAAATTATACATTTACATACGGTTTGGACGAAATTGTTGCTTCTGGCTGTGCAGGAACTGCAACTGAAGTAATTATTATTATCAGTCGTTAAATTGCCTCTCTAAATGTATCCTACTTAAATTTGCCAATAATTTTAACAACGTAAATGTGACGAAAGTAATAAATGTAAGCCAATATTTTTGTACAAAGCCTGAATCGAACAATGTTCGTTCAACGTGATCACTAGTCAAAACGTGTTTGCCGGTTTTGACTTTTACTTCCAATAAAAATTGTGTGCTGCTGTTAGGTTCCCTCTTAACGGCCATTTGATGTCAAACTTTTCCAGTATTCGATTGTTTAGTTTTAAATTACAAAAAAAGTGTACAACAAGTTCAATGCAACAAATACATTTTAAACAATTCAGTCCATTCATTTTAATGATAAAAATAATTTTTCGTAGCGACAAATCTAATAATCAAAATTTAATAATTGACTGCACATTGGAAGACTGTTCAAAATTTTTGTGTAATCCAAGGCCTCTTCGCAATTGCCTAAATTGTTATATCTACAACTCTCACAACAATTACTGCAAAAATATAGTGAACTTAGATAAATATGACGTTACTTTTTTGGACGTATAAAAGTGTCATCAGAATGGCCAATATACTTGATAAATATGGACTGGTTGGATCAATCATTATTTTCAACAACAAAGAAAATGTCATTTATTTTTAACTGTGCTGTATCCTTAACGCATTCAACGTTCTGATTGAGAGAACATCAAATCCTGTGTTACATCTATTTTTGAATTCTCTAATAAAGTAACAATCAATTTAATATTTTTTGTAAATAATTAAAAAACGCCAATTAACACTGCTGGGATATGGATGAAAGGCATTCATCCTGTACTAATTGTTTCATAAACCCAAGTATGGAAAAGGATCAGAAATGATTCAACCTAGCCAATCCCAAGCCTGGATAAAGGAGGAGCGCTTGGGCGCAAGGTTAGCAACCTGGCCTCTGTACAAAATTCATACTGCTACGGAAACAATAAGAGGACGCCATTCCGGCAAACAACAGCAAAGAAGTGCTCACGCGTATCTCGATGACAGAGTTACGCAAATGATAGGGTTGAGTGAAAGCCGAAAGGAAGCTCAATCTTCGATTTATCATGTTCTCTTTGAATTACAAGACTTTGATGTTAATTTTGCTGTAATTGTTATCTTATTGCCCCATGCTTTTTTTTAAAGCAAAAGGGTTTTGTAATAATAATAATAATAATAAAATAATGCATTGTATTTGTTGGCTTCAGTTAGTTACAATCAACTGAAAGAAAGTATTAAAACAACAAATTGCACTATTTTCTTATTAATACTTTTGAATAAAACGTAAAAATACTTATAAATGGCTTTAAAGAACTATTCTGTCAATAATAGTGCAAATTTACTCAAAATACATATTTATAGATACTACCATGTCCATCACTTCATCCTTGTACGACTCTTCGATTACCGGGATCAGTAAAACTGGAAATTTTTCGTCCTGCAACACTGCTAAAGTTTTTCATCCTTACATTCATTTTGGTACGTTTAAGGTTGTATATAAAAATTATATTATATATATATATATATATATATATATAGTATTTACAAAAGTCAAAATAAAAACTATTATATTGTACAGCAACAAAAATGGACAAAATATTCTAAAAATCTTTGTAACTTCCGCTTATTAATTACGTTTATATATGTTAACTGTAAACTAGAACTTTTTGACTGTTTGTATATTTTAAAATCAATATATTTTAAATAAATAATGAATTTAATATAAAAATACGATATAATATTTATCAATAATTTCAACTATTCTATCTATTTTTAAAACAAACAATTGGAAATATATAGTAACGTTGACATTATATAGTATATTAAATAAATAATAAATTTAATATAAAAAATACGATATAATATTTATCCAATAATTTCAATATATTCATCTATTTTTAAAACAAACAATTGGAAATATATAGTAACGTTGACATTATACTAACTCAATTGTACAGTTAAATGTTTTAAGGTTTATATATATATATATATATATATATAAACTACAACTGTTAGTAACACTTGACTGGATAACATATTTTTATTTTTTAGATAATTTTTTCGTATACCAGTTGGAAGTTTATTTTCGCTTTTGCACTAACAAATCACAATAAAGACAAATAATCAATTATTTACATCAGTTGCATGTAACAGTAAAAATAAATTCCGTTTTGTCGAATAAACATGTGTAAGACATTGATCAACTTGGCGTACCACAATCACATTCAATGTTCAATAAACATCAAATTTCTAATTAAATTTCCAACTTTTGGTTTAATGATACATTTTAAAAATAAATTTTAGCCTACGGTTCACTATTGATAGAACAATCGTTAACCACTTTTATGTGCAAACAAACGGGTAGCATTCTTGTAAGGGCCCCAATACTAATAAAAATTAACAAAGCCTAACTTTCTCTAGGATGTCTTTCCTAGTTGAACGGTTACAGATGGTGTGTGTGTGTCTGTATATATACACCCTTTAACTACCCTGTGTACAGTTCTATCGTAACTGTAAGATGTGCCACATGGAAATACGAATGTCATCACTATTATTGGAAATTGAAACTTTATAAGGATTACTCAAATCATCAAAATGATTGAGCGGTTTCTAAACCGATTTCATAATGATTTAAAACCTATTTACAAGAAAATAATTAAGTTCATTTTTTGATGTTTAGCGCCCTAAAAATGAACAAGACATTTTATACCGAATCTAACAGACCATATAACTAAGAGAAATCTCTTCTTCCTATATATATAATTTTTATTATACTTTGAAATTAATATATTTTTAAACCTATAAATTACAAAATCCTTAAATAACATGTACGTTATATTTATTCAATTGTCTCGAGACAACACAAACCTTAATATAATTGAAAGTATTTAAAATAATGTCAAAATATAATGTTAACGGTTTGAGAAATAAAATGTTCAATTAAGAAAATTAATAATGTAATGCAAAATCAAATTCTACAAAATTGGGTTAAAATACGTAGGAACCCCCTACATTAAACGCTGTCAGAAAATTCTAGAAATCAACTATTACTTAAAATATTAAAAATGCATAGCTTTTATTATCTATTTTATATACGTGTAAATATTTTATAATATAAATTATTTTTAAACAACTAATTTGTTTGTTTTTTCAATTTTTTTAAAATGTCAATATTCTTGTTTTTGACCTAAATTAGAATTTTACAATTATATTGGCATGAAATAGTTTCACAAAAGCGAATACATTATACTGTATTGATTTTGATGTCAGCTTGTTTATCTACTGTATATACCAAATTTAGTTGTTTATTCTAAAAAGCCTTCTGTTTTTCGTATGGTACGCACTTGTTTGTTTGGTAACGTCGTTACCTCCGCATTATTCCTACCTTTTATCGACTCTAATGACCTAAAAAGCGTAGCCAACGTAGAAGTATAACGATGTTTTCTGGTTAATAGACGGTGCCACCCTTCACAAAGATTGACGAGATACATTTCATGCACTCTGGGCTATTATTGATCCAGTTTGGAATGTGTTCTTTAGTCCGATTAGCTAAGTGACGCATTGTTCGATTAACATACTTGTCACTCCTAACTGCAAGTAAACTGATAAATTCAATGTGAAGCGGAAGAATGTTGCTTTAGCTGTTTTAATGTTGGGCAAAGGAAGACCTTTGGTGGTGAACAACATTCTTAGTTGGATCGATGGAATGATGCTTTCAGCCGGATTTCAAGAAGATTCATAATAAAAATATAAGAAGACGTAAATTGTGAGATGAATTCATTTCGTATATTCTCGTCAGTCACAAACATATAACATTTTAGTATATATATACAACAATAAAAAAGGGGGTACAGATAACATTTAAATTAGTACAACTCAAACATTTACACACAATCATTACGACCAAGCTAAGTTTAATGCAGTGACGAACTGTTTTTGTGCACACACATGTATATACTAAAATGTTATATGTTTGTGACTGACGAGAATATACGAAATGAATCATCTCACAATTTACGTCTTCTTATATTTTTATTTGGAATTATAAAGGGAACCCCCAATGCTTTAAATTCTTAAAACGTAGAGTTTGAGTTTATCTTCTATGGCCATAGGAAACTGGCACATTTCTTGTTAATAAAAACCTGTTACGGAAGATATGTACAACCAGTTCGTGAGCGACTAAGTAGATGATGTTGAAACATAGTGACTATTAAGTTGTGTTGTGAGGTACAAATGCTCTGAAAATTGCCACAGATTATTTGCCAACTGCTGAGTAGAAGGGACCTAGTTCAACCTTCAAATCTCCCATTTTTATACAATCAAATCGACTTTATAAATTTGTCTTTATTTCCGAATTAATAGAATACCATTGAATAAGAGCTTATGATTAAGAGCATTATATTTAGCAGGTCAAAAACCATTACACTTAAGTCACAAAGTTGACTCAGAAGGTAAACTTAGAGGTGTTATCACAAATAAACATATGGGCCGTTCAACCATCTGCTACATGTGAACACAGTACGTAGGAATCACTCTCGTCATTCAGATAAATCATTCAATGTGCATGATAGACATGCAAATAATGAAGAGAACTTAGTTACCAGCCAATCTCGGTTTGCTACTCTCTGTCTAAACTTCAACGGTTATTATAGTTCATACCACAAAACTATAATATAATAATTATTATTAAAGTTGGTGGCAAAGCCACCCCTTTATTAGTTCCAATTTCTTATAGAATCCTAAATAATTCCTTTACATTGTTCACTGTTTGGGAGACTTGCTAATCCATTATGGAGACGAAAAAAGATCAATCCAAAACAAAGATGATTATTTTCTCTTTATTGGTTCGCACAGTGCTTCTATACGCAGCTAAAACCTGGACTCTTACAGGGTCTGAGATCTTCAAGCTTAACAAATTTGAGGCAAGATGTCTCACGTATATTTGGCACAATACTCATTTTGCATCATCCATATCAAGAGACTGGCCAAAAAAATCAGTATCCACCAAATTCGAGATGACCTCCAATTCCATGAACTTCCTTCCTTGGTGTCGCGACAACGTAGATTGCGCTGGTTTGGTCACGTTCTTCGTAAAAATCCTGACGCAATCCCACGTTCAGTAACTTTGGCTTGTCCAAATGCTGATTGAAGAAAAGGTGGTCAGAAACGTACTTGGATGGACGCTGTTCGGGACGATCTTCACCTTATTTTGGCCGGGACTATATCTTGGAAACAATGGCAAAGTCGCTGGACTGACATATCTGTGCTCGCCTCCGAAAACCGTGAACAATGGAGGGGAATTATTCGTGATGCTTTGAAAACTTGGAACTAATAAATAGGTGACTTTGCCACCAACTTTTGTTGTTTTCGGAGGCGTGCACAGATATATCAATCCAACGACTATGCCATTTTTTCCATAATAAAATCGCAGCCAAAATAAGGTGAAAATCGTCCCGAATAGCATCCATCCAAGTACGTTTCTGACCAATCGCCAATCACCATCTGGACACACGAAAGTTACGGAACGTGAGATAGCATCAGGATGTCTACGAAGAATGTGTCCAAACCAGCGTAATCTAAGTTGTCACGATACTAAAGATCCTGAGGATTTGAGTAATGCTTATAAAGTTTCAATTTCCAGTAATGGTGATATTCCTGACTGTTCGTCCTCCACACGGTGCATTCTGGACTAGGTGCTGAAAGGCAGGGACAGAGTGCACAGCGGTATAGTTGGGCTTCCGCCTCGGCGATTGGATGAAAACATACACCCAGGGTACTTCAAAGGTGTCTACAGGTATACGTATATCATATGTAGCCCTTGGGCTAAAGGAGATAACCCTGACAAAAGATCGTCAATCTTTGAAAACAGTAGCGACGTCATAAGGATGCCGTCTACCAGCCAAGAAACTTCATTATTTTACTGCGTTTGTTACGCCATCGAAGTATCAATTGCAATGCCGTATAAATATGGAAAATAATGAAGAAGTAACCACGTCATCAACCAAAATGAAGTTCGTGAAATTGGAGGTCATCACAAAGCCAGTGGCGTAATTGGTTGCAACAAATTTCCTACCATATGGTACTAATTTATTACAAATCATAAATAACATTTTATATTGCAACTTCGCAACGTCATTCTTCAAGAATGTTTACCGTTGGCGATAAGCACACATTACTCTGTTTAAGAACTCAATCATTGTTTTGTTGAACAAATGTAAATATGTAAAAAATATATATTTATAAATATTATAGTAACAACTAATTAAAAAACAACAAAGGAAAACACATATTTGTTTAATATACATATACTACAATTGCAACAAAATCAATTTTGAAAAATATAATTACATTCGTCGACTGGTTAGTGAAATTTCGACTTTACGTTTGGTGACTTTCCGAAGTTAAACAAGCGTTCGATCTTGTTAAAATGCTGAAAGTACAAAAAAAAATAAAGAAAAAATGTAGCAATTAAAAAACTTAAGAATTATTGAGAAAAAATAAATACTTTCCTCATGACAACTAGTTGAAATGGACTATTTCTATACATTTGCAATGGAAATATTTGCAATACTATGCGAAATTCAAGTTAATGAATAGCGACCAAAAAATATTATATTTTGCCTACAAGTACATCTTACATAATAAGTACAACTAACGAAATCAGTATTTTATAATTATACAATTAACTAGCGATCACAAGGATTCCATCTATTAATCAGCCAATAAACTATGATATTCTTATATGTTGGTTACCATTATAAAACCTTTGGAATCGATCATTTCATATTCTGTACGAATATAGAAATAATGAATAGGTGACCACGTAACCAATCACAATATACGTGACTAGCTTTCCTACTTTATAAAAAGAATTATGTATATCCCCCTCGTCCAAATAAATGACTTAATCAGGCGTCCATTTGTTTACCCTACGCAGCTAATAGAGATCACTGGAGGGATTTAACTCGGGATGTAATTAACATTTAAAGTCAGCACACTTCAAGTGTCGTCCATTAAGTGCACATTGCAAAAGTTGGTGTTTTGCAGATTTATTAGAATTTGGACTATCCTGGGCAATAATAACCGGTGGGGGATGCTTATCCCCGATGATAATGATAAGTATATCCTGGCTATTTTGTAAAGATAAAATAATATATAATCGCCTATATTTATAAAACAATTTTCATTAAAAAATTTATAACCCAAAATATAATTGTAATGTAAAAATATATTAAAATAATTATAGTTACCTCCAAAAATAAATAAATCAGACCAAGATATATTGCAATCACAGAAGCAACAGCCAGGTCAAAAGTAGACGATTTAAGCCTGAAAAATAATAAAAACAAATTTTGAGATTAATGGTAAAAAAACAGAATTTTAAAAATAAAAAAAATTCTATCCACATACATATGAACAGATAGTTTCGTGGGTTCTATTTCCGAATATAAAACTACATCAAAATCGGACGAAGCAGCACTGGATGTTACTATTGAAGAAGATAATGTAGTTTGATAATTGGAATTGTCTGTCGATTCCTTTCCATTAGATTGACGATCATTTGAGGATGACTTGCGCTTTCGCGATGAAGCGTCATCTGCAAGTGGATGCATTTTAACACTAACATCATTGAGAATATTGGCTAAGTAATGCTTCAAACTTTTGATCAATCCGGCTTCACGAGTAGCACTTTTTGCACTTCCCGATGTTGCCGTCCTTTTAGACCAAACTGGATTTGTACCGTCCTTTCTATTTTTCCACATCGAATTGAGATATTGAGCACTGCGAGGATATTGTGTGACTAGATCGAGTAGTGCTTGGGTACTAACTTCAGATGACCACTATCAATATATACATATATATCACTTCGTTAAAAAATACTTTCAAAAATGCAATTATTTCACTAAAATGTTTTCATCAATCACAAAACTTTAAAAATAACTGGTTAATTTAAATATACAGATGCTTTGTTCAGTCATGAAAAATAAGTATAACATTAAAGTTAGAGCTGCTATCATCATCATCGACAAACGTATTATTTCAAAAATGATTTTAAGCGCATACACTGATAATTTAATTATGATGAAAATAAATAATTGCATTTAATAAATCTAAATAAAACCAACGGAATATAAAGAAATCAATTATGATTTAATACTCTCGCAGTATTTTGTTTGATATATATATATATATATATATATATATATATATGGTATTGCAATAATAACATAAAACTATAAAATATTTTAATCACAGTAAATGCTTAAGCAAAACAGTTAGTATACATACACACATAAATACATATGATAGATAGATATATACCTCATCCAAAACTAGAGGAAATGTATCAACTAGTGATTCAGTATCATTCAATTCAAAAATAATGCGTAACAGGGCCTCAGAAATCACACGCACATTACGAGCCATAATTTTCGGACTAACAGTCTCGTGCCGTTTGTTCGTTGAATTATCATAGGAATTGGCCATAGACAAATTAATTCCACCATCCAGTGAGGTCTGACGCCATTCGTTAGCAGCTTGCAAATTGGGCCAGTTGGATAATGTCATGCTGGGCAAACGTTGAATAGAAAAACGTTCATGCTCCCATGCAACATTTTCTTGATGTAGATTTATTTTTCGGTGAACCAACTGAATTTCACTTGCAATTTCATTTTGTTCATTAGCAACACCTGCAAACTAAATAATAAAATCAAAACTTAGAATACTATATATATACACATATGCACCATAAAAAAGGTCTTTATAAAAATTACCTCTTCGGGATATTGATGTAATTGTGCTGCTACATTTAAAGATTTAAGTAAACGTAAGGAAAACGTTCCTTCCTTGGGTGGACGCGATACATGTGCAAACATATTTTGGTCAAAATGAGGTGAACCCAAACCTTCAAGACAAATGACTTGTACAATTGAATCAAGTAAGGCTATATGGATACGAATGCATAAATAAAAAATAAATCATACGCTCCATTCAAATCATATATATATATATATATATAATTATACAAAACCCTTTTGCTTTAAGAATAAGCATGGGGCAATAAGACAACAATTACAGCAAAACAACAACAATAACAAAGTCTCGTTGGCATTAAATATTTTGCAAATCGAAGATTGCGCTTTCTTTCGGCTTTCACTCAACCTTGTCATCTGGTAACTTTGCCATCCAGAAACGTTGTTATTTGCCGGAATGGCGTCATTTTTCATTGTTTCCGCAGCAGTATAAATTTTTACAAAGGCCAGGTTGCCAACATTGCGCTCAAAACCTCCCCCTTTATCCAGGCTTGGGACTGGCTAGATTGAATCATTTCTAATCCAAAACATAATAGGTAATATATTAACAATGCAATATAACTATAAACAATTTTTAAACTTACCAATACCGTTAGCGTCCTCAACATTTTGATCTATCCAACGTTTGGAACCCATAAAATTAAACTTTCCACCTCCGGTCAATAAAAACACCAAGTGATATCTAAAATTACAAAATTAAGTATTTTTAAAATGTATACGATTATAAATAATATGAAAAATCGATTATTTATTTTCTAGTTTTTGCTGCTTACATATTTTGCCAAAAACATTTTTCGGCAGGTAAACATTTAGTGAATGTTGTCAGCGAGACTCAAACCAATGCCTAAAATTTCAAATCAAACATTATAGAAACTTTGCCATCCCAACACATAATGAAAAAACTTATTACTGCTTGAATGCCTGATATATTTTCGATCAAAGCAAAGCGAAACGACTGTCTGCATTCAGTGCCAGTAATGGGGATTGAATCCAAACCGACCCATGTTTGAGTACATCGAGGTAAGGCTAGAACAGTCCAGCACAAATTGCCAAGTTAATCATTGATGCTTACGTTGATAGAAAAATGGAAAATTGCAAAAAAACCAAAAGGGTTTAAACAATTCAGTCGTTTCCTGAATGCAAGTGATACCGACCTCATAACGACCTAGCTCTGTAACTGTATATGCCTCGGTTAAAACGGATGATATTTAAAACTTCAACTACAACAATATTCCATTACATTTTAAAGAGAAAATAACTGAACTCGTAAGTTTCTGAGATATTAATCATAGTAAAATAAACCAACATAATTTTTTATTATCTTAAAAATTATTATTTCGAATTATACCTAAGGCATATCTTTCGTTAAAATATGCATTAGATTAAAAATAAGAACATACTGTGGTTTCTTGTTTTGATTAGCATAGAACTGAGATAAAATGCGAGCCAACTCTAAAAGCACTACAACACCACTGCCATTCGCATCAGAGCCATACGCCAAACTCTAAAATAGATCATTCAACAAATAAAGTTACACTAGACTTACCGGTATAGCTGAAATAGCATCATAGTGTGCACAAATCAAAATAACCGGGAGTTTTCCATTGTTTTCTCCAAGTTTTCCCTTTAAAACATTATTTAAAATAAGCATACCTCTAGATTAAATAATTTGTTTTCAGTAATCGGTTTTGGTAAAGCGTTTCCAATTGAAAAACGATAACCAGTTGACCAAATGGCATTCATAAGAACTGAATATTAAATACAAATATATTAGTACCTAAAAATCCAAAACTTTCACTGTTTTTTAAAGTTAATTCATTAATTTGACGAAAAAGTTTGTCCGTTTTTGTACTATTCATTACAAAATATAGAGGTGTGTTCAGTTCATTATTAAGTATTTCTTTTTCTAAATGTATAAAATGCTGTTTTTAATGTAACACATTATTAATCTTTACTTTAATCAAATTATCCGACCATAAACGAGGAACAAGAACTACAATTCCAGCGACATTATTGGCAATAGCTTTTTTAATTAAGTCCAATGATGCATCTGCTAGTCTCAAAAGCAAACATCTTCTTGCGATAATCCTGTTGTTATTTGTTTGCGCTTCACAATTTATTACTGACAATCGGCTTCCTAATAAAAAGTTAATAAATTAAGTAAGCAAACCTAAATGTGTTCCTTGGAAATCATATTGTTGAGCTCTATATGCAGCAAATTCTTCAACAGCTTTAGTTGGATCAAGGGGGGAAATAACTATAAAAACTGATAAAATCAATATTAAATAATGGGGAATAATATGGCCGAAACCCAAATACGGCTCAAATAAATCCGTTAACCACATGACCTGAAGAACCAAATTAAACACTTGCTCAATGCCACCACGTTTGAACAAAGCAGGGATTAATGTAATATGCATTTTTTTATTAAATTTTTACATAATTATAATAATATTAATTTTATTAAAAATTAAACACAAACTTTTACTAATATATAAATGCTACAAATATCTGGGTAAAAACTTGACATAACGTTTAACAGATTAAACTTGATTAATCAATTGTAAATTACATAATTTAAATTGTTCAAAATTGTACACTAATTAAATATACAAAAACACTTTTTGCTACTCGGTTTCAATGTATTAATTTATTAATATATTGGTGCTCTATTGTGTAGCGGTGACAATCGACGAAGACTGGAAGTCAAAAATACAAAACAATATTACTTTATTTTGTTACAAAATGTAATATTTAATTTTTGAAATTAATATTGTTTAAATGTTAACGTTTTTGCCTAAATATGACAACGTTTTATATAGATGAAAACGGTTATATAAACAACTGCTCCAACGCCATTAAACATTTTCGTCTACATCCGTCCAACATCGTCACAATCCGTTTTTATCTTGTTTTTCCCGTGGTTTTAATTTTATAAATTTTGGAAATAAACTTTTTTTTGTCCGGACTTAGAGTTCTTATTTATTACTTCACCTAATTAGTAAAAACATTAGATATTGAGGGAAAACGCGACTAGGTACAATACACGTAACCTTCGTCAACAAGTAACGCTGCTTGGTTTGTCAAACTTGCCATCACGTTAATTAATAAAATCAGGCTGCACAGCTTTCTTTGAAGTCAATTTTTCTAAAATTGCATATAGTAAATTACAATAAAGCACCAAGTACAGATTTTCAGAAAACTCTATTTGACAGATCCGACGGGAGAAACAAATTACAGCCTAATAAAACAATTTAAAAAATTAAATACATGTAAATACATGTATACATGAATACATGTAAAACTATCTAAGTATATTAAAATTGTTATAAAATAAAATGTTTGTAGGATAAACTTGTTCTGTATTTATAACAGATTACAAGCTACATGTAAGATTATTTTTAAATATAAAGGTTAAAAGTTGAAAGTGTATTGACTTTTTCAAGATTGTTCTGTTATTAATCAGTTAAACTGCGTGTTTTACTAATAATAACAAAAATGGTTATACTTAAATTTTGTGTTAATATGTGTGACAAGTTTTCCGATCATACGTCTAAAATAAACAATTTCAAGATTATTCACAACCGATCTTTTTACAACCAATAGAAATAATTTATGTTGCGCTTAAGATATGAGTGTGTAATTTGTACATATCATTTTAAATATAATTTAATAAAATTTTAGTAAAAAGTAAGAAAACAGTCCGCTAATAAATATACAACTAATTATGCAATTGTTAATACTATATTAATGTTTTATTCCTACTCAACTCGTGTATCAACCTGTAACTTGTACAAACAAACATATTAAAAATTAAAAAAACACAAAATAAAATAAATTTAAAATAACCGACTGCAAAATATAAAAAAAATTATTTTTTAATAAATTATGTTAAAAAAACATATTATTTATAGTAATACAAAATCAGTCAACAAACGTAAAAACTAATATATTAAGATTTTAATTAATTATAATTTATATTACTGTTTTGTGCTATTTTTTATAAGGTAAGCACTAGATCTGCAAAAATTTAATTAATAAATTTTGAAATTATTTAATTTTTAATAATAATAAATTGTTTTAACAAACAAAATATTAATGTTTTGTATGTGAGGTTAAACATACTTTAGCTGAACGACCTTGGTATTTCGCGTGCTTTATTTTTTGCTAAATAATGATTTATATCAATTAAAATTTTAATCTTGTATACATTTAATGAAGTTAAGGATATATTTTTTAAATTAATAAATTACAATACGTTACTAATATTGGTTTACTTTTTGTAGAAAAATATTAGTATTTGTAGACACCTTTGACTACATTGATATAAAATATAGTATTAGAAAATTTACGAGATTGGAGTACTTAAATAGTTTAAATTATAGTTGTTAAGTAAGTTATTATTTTTTTTGACGTAAGACTCGTCACGCTGTATGTTTATGAAATAATTTTTATCTTAACCATTAATTTTTGTCTTTTAAAAAAATTACATTACAATGCAAATTTTGTAATATTTATTATTGCTTTTCAATTTTTAATTTATTTTTTTTACTTTATTTGTCTGCTTAAATCTTGATTTTCAAATATTTTATTTTTACTCTTTTTTATCTTTTATTACTTGTATTCGTTAACAAAAGTAAAAATAGAATTACAAAGTGTTTATTTTATTCAATTTATACAGGAATACAGGAATTTCACGAGTTGATTAGGGAGTCAGACTCCTTTTTGATCCTCGGTTCAAATGGTATCAACAATATCGTTAAAGGAAAAAGAAATAATAAAATAGAATTAAATAGAATTATCTGAAAACTGTGGGGTACCGGAAATTGGTTAAAGCATAGCTGTCATATAGGCTCTTAAACGATTGGGTAGTTTGAGCATTAACAATCTCGAAGGGAGTCGATTCCAGTGGTTGATGACTCTGTTGGAAAAATGGTGTAATCTTGCCTTAGTGGAAGCTCTGGGTTTTGCTTAACTCAGATTATGCCCTCGGAGTGAGTTGTGGGCAAGGTTAAAGAAGGGACTGAGGGTCCCGGAAGAGATAAGTTGATGCGCCAAAATGAGGTCACCCTGGAGCCGCCTATCGGCTAACGGGAACAGCTTGAGTGAATGCAGTCTTTGCTGATAGGGTGCTTTTTTATACGACTTAGGCAACCTGGAAATAGTCCTTGGACTTTTTTGTAGCTTATTGATGTCAGAAGTAAGGACAGGGGCAGTAACCTGGGCACAATATTCTAGATGGGGCCTTATGTAAAGCATATAAATTAGCCGAACACAATTCGGGGACATACTTCCTAAGTTCCTGTTGAAGAATTTTATCAAACTATAACACTTAAGAGTGGCCCTGTTATGATGTCCCGTAAAATGAAGAGACGAGTCAAATAAAACTCCTAGGTCTTTGATAGTTTTAACAGTTTCTAACGGATGAATATCATCTGGAGACATTTTAAAGATATTTCCAGATGGCTTACCAAAAGAAATGTGCTTACATTTAGAATAGTTCAGCGGGAGGAAGTTATCAAGCGCCCATTTGTTGATGTTAAAAATATCAAGATGAAGGACTTCAGGGTTAGAACTCCAGATATTAACATTATCGGCATATAGAAGAATGTTAGAGTTGACAACCGATGGTAAGTCATTGATGTAAAGAATGAATAGAAGGGGGCCTAAGACTGAGCCTTGGGGAACCCTTGAGGTGATGTTACAAGAGGAAGATAGGTCATCACCCAACCTAACCTTAAAGGAGCGATTGGATAGGAATCAGTGATCCAGGACAATATAGCGCCAGTGATGCCAAAAAGACCTAAGCTTAGCTATCAGCAGATCGTGTGAACTTTATCAAAAGCTTTCGCAAAGTCAAAGTAAATAGCGTCCACTGAGAGGCTAGAATCGAGGATAGAAGAAATGCTATTAGAGTAAGTTATTAAGTTTGTTAGGCATGACTTGCGAGGCAGAAACCCGTGCTGAGCAGGGTTAATTAAATTTGATTTGGTGATGTGATTGAGGATATGAGACCTGACTAGCCTTTCCATTATTTTACTTGGAGAAGATAAGATACTAATTGGTCTAAAGCTCTCGGGTTTGAATTTGCAGCTCGATTTATAGATTGGAGTACTTAAATAGTTTAAATTATAGGCCTTATATATGCTATTTTCCAGATATTTGGGATGCAGCCAGTGGAGGAAGAGAGGTTAAAAAATATAACTTAGATGAGGTGCAAAGACCATTAATTTTTGTCTTTTTAAAAAAATTACATTACAATGCAAATTTTGTAATATTTATTATTGCTTTTCAATTTTTAATTTATTTTTCTTTACTTTATTTGTCTGCTTAAATCTTGATTTTCAAATATTTTATTTTTACTCTTTTTTATCTTTTTATTACTTGTATTCGTTAACAAAAGTAAAATAGAATTACAAAGTGTTTATTTTATTCAATTTGTGCGTCAATCTACAATTTTTTTAAATATAAATGTATATAAATAAGAATGATTTTTTTATTATATAAATTAAAAGTGGTTATTCGATAAAAATAATTATTTTTTATTTTTGCATTTAATTTATTATTTTACTGTTTTTTTTAAACAGTTATTAAAATTTAGATATAAAAACGTATTACATATGTATATAACATTTTAGGTATATTTGAGAAATGATAATTGAAGAATATGCGTAATAAGTGTGTTTTTGAATCTTCTTCAGAATCAATTGATACAAAAAATGCAAGAGAGTTAGTATATATTATATGTTTGCTAATTATGCTTGATTGATTTTTATACAAAAGTTTATATTAGTAATTTTGCAGTTTCAACATTTTGGTAATTTATTACGTAAAACTAATAACGTCTTTATTTTAACGTGTGCCTGAATGGTAGAAGTAGGTAAAACTGTAGATTGGAAATAGGTTGTACATGAAGTTCCGCTTTACCATTATCATCGAATGCAGACTTTTGTTTGGATTTGCTAAATATTTACTTGCTGGCTATGTCACCAACCACAAAAAACCATTTGTTGACCAACGTTTTCTTTCCAACATTAATGAATAAAAACCGAATATAAAAATAATTTAAATTCAGTTTTTAATACTATGTTTGAAGAATTTTTATATTTAAATTTATTTTACTCATTGTGGTAAGTTTGCAAAAGTTGAAAAATAACAGAATTTCTTAGTTGATGGACGGCATCCTTATAACCACTTCATCGTACCCAATGACCAACAAGGCTGTCTGATTTTTGTCAGGATTATTATCCTTAGTCTGATGGTCACATTTGGTATACATATATCTTTAAATACGTCTTAAGTGCCCTGACTATATGCTTGCACCTATCTGCTAAAGCGGAATCTCAGTTTTATGCTTGGTCTCTGCTGTGATAGCATAGACGCTTAGATACACTTATTTCAGGATGCTAATGATCCTGAGGATTTGAGTAATGCTTATAAAGTTTAATTTCCAATGATGGTGATATTCCTGACTGTTAGTCCTCCACGTGGTACATCCTGGACTAGGTGCCCCTAGGCATCTAGACTAATAACAGCAGGGTCCGAGTGCACAGCGGTATAACTGGGCTTCCGCTACAGCGGGTGGGTGCGAACATACACTCAGGATACTTAAAAGGTATCTAAATGTATACGTATATTATATGTAGCCCTTGGGCTAAGGGAGATAACCCTAACAAAAAAATCAGGCGGCCTCGTCAATCTTTGCAAACAGTGGCGACGTCACAAGGATGCCGTCTACCAGCCAAGAAACTTGTTATTCTTCCACGTTTGTCTACGCTTGTCAAGCCATCGAAATCGATCGTTCTACATGTATAAATATGGGAAATAATGAAGAGGCGACCACGTCACCAACCAAAATGAAATGAATGAATGAGGATTATTAGTATTCTTTTGTATTACATGGTAGTTAGTTTATTTAATGCCTTTATGATTGATTAATTGTATTTTTAAAATTATTTTTGGTTTATACAATAATAGTTTTAATTAATTGTGATGCATGTTGTATTTAATGTAACTGTATTTTTTATCGTTATTTACATAAAAAGAAGTCAAAGACTTAATAAAAAAATTGTTAAAGACTGTCGTCGAAGAACAGTTTTTGTTGGAAATTTACCTTCAGGAATATCGAAACGAAAATTAGAAAAAATATTTAATCGTACAATCAAATCTTCAAACAGTTTTGTTGAATCTGTTAGATTTCGTGGTGTTGTTTCATCTTCTGGTGGTACTGGAAAAATGGCACTTAAACGAGCAGTAATTCATAATGAAAACGCAGGTACATGGTTACATTTGTGTTAATAAACCTAATTATTTTTAAACATTTATATTTTAAATTGTGATTTTAATGCTTATGCACTGGATATATGAATATATGTAGTTTTATTAGATGTAGTTGGATATTACCAGAAGTTATCACGATTTTGTTGTGATTCGACACATGTATTTTGTTGATTCTGAGATTTGTGATGGGTTAAATTTTATTCTTTTAAAAGGTTTACCCTTGTCATAAGTTAAGGATTAGAGGTAATACTAAAAGTGATTTACTGATGTCTTGCGTTTAGGATTTTTAACTAAATGTTCCAATTTTAGGTTAGACAATTTGGCTGCTGGTCTATATACTCGCGGTTAAAACTCTTTTAAAAATCAATTAAAGGCCGTGGTCAACTAGGCAGATACTGATGACCAAATTCAAAAACACCATTCTCAGAGCTCAAACAAGGCAGAATGTGACTCGCGACGCCACTGCCTGTTTTGTGAATACTACTCGCGATAATGCAGCGGTTATTAAATCTAGTATTGTGCCCGCTTATAACACGAGAGATTTTTATTTATTTTCTATATTGATTACTTGGGATGTTTTACGAGAAACATCAGTGGACATTTTAGCGAAGCCAAACGTGGGCCCGCATTTTAGTGCCGGTGGTGGGATTCGAATCCATACCTACTGAGGTCCAAATCGAGCGTTGTACCTCTAGACCATCTCAGTCTATAACGCAGTCGATGAATAAATGAGGTGGAAATTGTTGTCTATTGTAACCAGATTTAAAGAAAGTAAAATTATGTTAAATGCTACTTGTTTTACAAGTTACATATTTACAACATCTTGTGATGTTATAGGAGTTTCAAAAAACCGTATTGCCTACATTCTACTCAGTTCAGTTAATGGTGTGGCAGCTGCACTTACATTAAATGGACATTGGTTACCTGAGAAGTGTGATGGTTTAACTGAAGATAATGACAAATGTTCTGGATGTCATATTCGTGTAGACTCACTTACAAATAACAAGAAAGCAATTTCTAGAAATAGTGTATTTTTGGGAAATCTTCCATTCAATTGTAATGAGGAAGAAGTAAGTGCCTTATATCAATTTCTACAAAATTTTTAAAATAATATTTTAGAATTTTCAATGCGATTAGTTGACTATCGATTTGATGTAAACTTGGGTATAGTTTATTCAATAATGTACCTTGAATATAAAGTGTATTTGATTACGGTGGTATGCTTTATATGAGCATGAGCAATTGGTGTTAGGGCTGTTTGTGATAAGTTTGCAAGACATCGGGAACAATTGTTTTCCATTATTAAAATTATATACACGAAGTTAAATAATTATATCTACGTATTAATGTTTGTTTACGAGTTACCTATCAATGAGTAAATGGTTAGACACGTTTTTTTATAGAAATTATGATACCATCTCACATATCGTAACTCTGGTTTGCCAAAATACCGATTGAATGAAAAGGAAAGGTAGTAGGTAATGTACTTGGATGAATGCTGTTGGGGACGATTTGAAGTTGTTTTGTAAACAATAACTAAGTCGTTAGGCTGACATATCTGCATGCTTCTGAAAACTATGAATGATGGAAGGGAATTTTTGAGATTTTATACCATCATAGAATGAATGAAGTGGTAAATTGATTATTAATCATTTAAAAAAATATTCCCACATATATTAATATATAGAATGAGAATAGTAATGTACTTTTATTTAAAAAAATAAGATGATTAAGAATATATTTAATCGATTAATAATCATTAATAATTATTTTAATTAGAAATTAGCATTTATTACATTAAAAGGAAATTTCATCTAAAAAATCATACTACTTATTAACCGTCAGCCAACAAAATTCACTATTTTTTTTATTGGTTAATCAAAATTCTCTTGGAATCCCACGCTTTTTAAGATAAAATTAGTAAATCATTTCTATTGGTTTAATAATAAAGAATGATTTCCAAATCATATATATATATATATATATATATACTTAGTGATATCTATGACCTACCGTTTTGACAGGAGTTGATTTCAAAATTGTTTAAAAATTTTTAGGTACGTCAGTCTATGTCCGTATTCGGTCAGGTGACAAATGTGCGCTTAATTCGCGATCGGCAAAACGGCGCTGTCAAAGGATTCGGCTATCTGCAATTCGAAGATCCTTCAGTAATATCCTTGGCACTTAGGGCAAGCGAATCTGTCCAAATCGGATCGCGCATGATACGCATTCAAGAATGCAAATACGACGGTGATTGGCGAAAAGGTGCTGACGATCCAAAGACCACAATTTCGAAGCAAAAAACATCCAGTTGGATAAATGAAAAACAAAAACATATTGATCAGAAAAAAATGCAAAAGAAATTGAAACGAAAAGTGCGAAGGGCTCAAGAATATGAAGGATCAAAATCTGTAAAAAAAATAAAATGATTTTTTTATTGCTTGAAATAGTTTTGTGATAAGGATGGTTTTAAAAAAATATTTTATTTGCAATATTTGTGCTAACAATTGATTAAATCTGCATTTTAGAAAGTTTTAGTAGAAGCTATAGTAGTTCATTGTCTGCCATGCTAATGATCTTGAAGATTTGAATAATGCTCATTAAAGTTTCAATTTCCAATGATGGTGATATTCCTAACTGTTCATCCTCCATGTGGTGCATCATGGACTAGGTGCCCCTAGGCATCTAGACTAATAACAGCAGGGTCCGAGTGCACAGCGGTATAACTGAGCTTCCGCTACGGCGGGTGGGTGCTAACATACACCCAGGATACTTAAAAGGTATCTAAATGTATACGTATATCATATATAGCCATATGTATACCATATGTAGTCTTTGGGCTAAGGGAGATAACCCTGACAAAAAATCAGGTGGCCTCGTCAATCTTTGCGAACAGTGGCGACGTCACAAGGATGCCGTCTACCAGCCAAGAAACTTTGTTATTCTTCCACGTTTGTCTACGCTTGTCAAGCCATCGAGATCGATCGTTCTACATGTCGTATAAATATGGGAAATAATGAAGAGGTGACCACGTCACCAACCAAAAATAAATAAAAAAATACGTTTGTCACACTTATCAAGACATCGAAATCGATCGTTTTATATTATATTTTTATTTATTTTATGTTTACTACTGTGAATGTTTTACAAAAAAACATCGTTCAGCAGTGGACATTATGGCGAAGCCTAACGTCGGTCCACATTTTAGTGCCGGTTTGGGATTCGAACCCATGCCTACCGAGGTCCGAATTCGAGCGCTGTACCGCTAGACCACCCCGGCCGTAGAAATATGGAAAATAATGACGAGGTGATCGTGTCACCAACCAAAATGAATGAGTCTACCATTAAACTGATCATCTACTGGATATATCAAAATTATACGAATTTAGCATATATTTGACACAATACTTAATTTGATAGTTTATTCATTATTCAATGCTCATATAAGTTCTAATTATTTATTTAAATACTGCTTCAAGTCTTTAGCCTAAACAAGGACAATTCATATAAATTGGTGGTCAACGTTTTTTAAAAATAAAACGCTAATTAATTCATTTGTTCGAGATTTTTGGATAAGAAATATTACTGTTAATACAAAATAGTGACATTTTCATTAATGAGATCCCGATCTTGTTTCAGCTCTAGAGATTGTGTGCTTTGTTATTTATTTTATTGATGGTGACCTAATTACCTCACTATTATTTCTATATTTTCACATAATAAACAACAAACTCCAATAGATTTATAAGTATGACAAACGGAGATTAATAAATTTCGTTGGCTGGTAGAAGGTATCTTTGTGACGGTGTCACCCTTTACAATAATTGACAATACTGTTTATATTTGTCACCGTTATCATCTTTAGCCTAAGGGCTACAACAACAACAAAAGTTGGTGGCAAAGCCACCTATTTATTAGTTCCAAGTTTTCAAAGCATCACGAATAATTCTTCTCCATTGTTCACGGTTTTCGGAGGCGAGCACAGATATGTAGTCCAGTGACTTTGCCATTGTTTCCAAGATATAGTCCCGGCCAAAATAAGGTGAAGATCGTCCCGAACAGCGTCCATCCAAGTACGTTTCTGACCACCTTTTCTTCCAATCAGCATTTGGACAAGCCAAAGTTACTGAACGTGGGATTGTGTCAGGATTTTTACGAAGAACGTGACCAAATCAGCGCAATCTACGTTGTCGCGACACCAAGGAAGGAAGTTCATGGAATTGGAGGTCATCTCGAATTTGGTGGATACTGATCTTTTTTGTCCAGTCTCTTGATATGGATGATGCAAAATGAGTGTTGTGCCAAATGTATCTGAGACATCTTGCCTCAAATTTGTTAAGCTTCATGATCTCAGACCCTGTAAGAGTCCATGTTTCAGCTGCGTACAAAAGTACTGTGCTAACCAATGAAGAGAAAATGTTCATCTTTGTCTTTGGATTGATGTTTTTCGTCTCCATAATGGATTAGCAAGTTTCCCAAACGCAGCAACAGAAGCCAAACAAATTCGTCGATTTACTTCGTTAGATGAACCTCTGTCAGAAGTAATCGAAGAGCCCAGATATGTAAATTGCTTTACATTGGGAAGCACAACATCATTCAATATAATCCTCGCATCAGGAGCCTGTGACGTTATTTACCCTAACGGCTACGCATGATATATATATATGTAAATTGCTTTACATTGGGAAGCACAACATCATTCAATATAATCCTCGCATCAGGAGCCTGTGACGTTATTTACCCCTAACGGCTACGCATGATATATATATATATATATATATATATATATATATATATATATAGGTTTTTTAAGTATCCTGAGTGGATACTTGCAACCTCCATCAAGTCGGAAACCAAGTAATACCGCTGTGTATTTGATCCTTTTTGTCTTAGTGTTGTAACGTCAGTTCGATGATTAGTGTAACTGTCTTTTACAGATTTAGATGTCACAATCAGTTAGTTATTAGTACTCTACTCAGTCCGCAGCAGAAAATTGAAAACATAATGAGATTAAGATCGAAATATTATACAAAGAACAAACCAATGAAGTGTAACCTTCACAAAATGTATACCCACTTTGCATACTGCTATCACATACCAAGAAATCTCCACTCAGTCGTGCCCATAGATTACACCCCCATTTTGATCAAAATACACCCTTTTTTAATAATTCCAAAAATTACGTGGGAGTCTAAGATAAATTATAAGAGCCAATAAGAAATCAGTCATTTTTTTTGGAAAAACAGTAAATAAGTAGTCTGTTTGTTAAAGTGAAATTTTGCCAAAAGTACAAACATTATTCATTGTCTTTTTGGAAATCAATCTACTTCACAGATGAGTGTGCAACATCCTATAAGCCATGGACTGAACATTCGAAGGTTATTTATAGTCTAAATTTCGCACTCAGCCACACTCGTAATGCAATAAAAGTTGCACATCCTTCGTGTGCAAAGGGGTATTTTGCAATTAATTTCAATTGGTACGTTGATAACGGCTGGCAGAAGTTGAAGAAAAGCGTGGATATCAATTTGAGTTTTTTAGCCTATATAATTTAATCTTATTTTACTTATTTATTTTTTGGACTGATGTTACATACCGCTAATTGTATTGTATTTTTATAATTATACATATTTTTTTGTGCTGAAAGCTACTTCTACTGAAGTATCTAAGCCAATAAAAATTAGATTACTGACATTACTAAGTTTGTTACCTTTATTTTGTATATTCATGTATTTTAGTAAATAAAACTATTTTTAAACCAATAACCTGTTTAATTTTAAGTTTTCACAATGGCGGTATTGTGCTTTATTGCTAAAACGAATGTTATTGTGTTTTATATTAAGAATGTTTTGCGAATATTAAATGTATATATATATATATATATATATGTTGGTAAAGTATTATCTAAGTGTTAGACATATTCAAAATAAGTAACAAATGCTAAATATATTTAATTATCATAGGTCAATACGGGATTCAGTTTTGTCACTATCTGTAAATGTTTTTTTCCTATTTTTATTATTAACGAAAAAACCGTTCACATCGCATTGTAATGGTCAAAGAAACATTAAATGGAAGTATCAAAAATAAAAAATTACCCCATTAATTGGATCGTAATTGTTCTTACACACATGTATGTCCACTTTCACGACGATAATAATATTGAACCAACAAAACCTAACTGCTTCAAAAAAAGAGCGGCTCTTACCAATGATTCGTCAGCTATAAAAAGGTAGTACCGAAGTTATAAATGTGGCCTAGACGTTACAATGATACCTGGAAATGTACATTATAAGTCAGCACTAAAACCCCTAAACATTTAAATAAAAAAGTGCCAAATACAAATACGATGCCAATGTTCTTGAGGAGTTCAGTCTTGCGTAAAGTATTAATTTTCCATAATGATTGTTCCTTCACGCAAGTGCACCCAATCACATGGACCGAAACCCTCGACAGATGGGCATGTACCCAAGGTACCTAAGAAGTATATCGGTGTATGCACATATTGTATGTAGCCTTCGTCAAACTTTGCCACGTCACAAAGAGATCAGCCCACAAACTTCGTTATTCTTCAACGTTTGTAACACTTATCGAGTCAATCGTTCAATATAGAAATAATAACCAAATGTTTTCCATAAAATTGGACCAATAGGCATCCTGCCCCCCCCCAATCGTTTTCACCAAAACAAAACATGTATCAATATCAATCAAACAAAATAATCTTATTAAAACTTTTTACAATAAAGTTTAAATCATCAACAATCATCACGAATTAAATTCCTCCTCCTCCATCGTTTCCCAAGACGAATCGTCGCTGACGTCATTGGAATGATCACAACCGCCTTGCCCTTCGTCATCATCATTGGGTCGTTCTGACGATGGATTGGCGTTTGCACTGGATCGAGTAGATCGTCGAGGCAGTCTGCGTATTGGCCGACGTTCGGTCGACGCATCACTGCTGCTTCCTGAGCTGCTGCTGCTGCCACCGCTGCTGTTACTCCATTCCTCCTCGTCGTCGGGTTGACCATCGATCTGTAAAATATCGTCGTCTTCGTCGTCGTCATCTTCATCATCGTCGTCGTCTTCATCGTCATCATCGTCTTCGTCTTCCCGAGGCTCTTCGTCGTCATTGTCCGGTTCGCGTTCGCCCTGCCATCGGATGATACACGGTGGCGTGTTAGTATTATTATTATGTTTACTACTTTGAATGCTGTGCCGAACGTGGGCCCGAATTCTAGTGGGCCGGTGGTGGGATTCGGACCCCGATGCCCACAGAGGTCCGAATTCGAGCGCTATACCGCTAGACCACCCCGGCACAATGCAAAATAAGCAGAAAATAGGCAGTTGTACCTTTCTTGTAGAATAATACATAAGAGGATGCCAAGTATCCTGAGGAATTCCAATAATGGTGATGGTTACATTTAGGCACATAGGCACACATACATGCTCTATACAACTCTCAGGGGAGATAGCCCTGATAAAAACGCAGGCGACCTGGTCAATCTTTGCTAACAGTGGTGCCGTCTACCGGTCAAGAAACGTCGTTATTCTACGTCTGTTACTCCATTGGAGTCGATCGTTGAATGACGAGGTGACAACACGTCACCAACCAAAATGAATCAAGGAATTCATTTGGCATGTCTTGAAAACAAATACTCCATTCTGAGCAAAGACCATTGTCCAATTCACATTATTGAATCAGCAGATGGTCTACGAGTCTAGACTTCAATTGCAATGCATGAAGTTGAATTGGACTTACGCCAATGGCAAAATAACTTGTAAAAAGACAAGATGAATCAATAAAAAGCAGCTCAAATCTCCAAAACATTGGGTATCCCTAGTCACAAAAGTGAAAACGAAACTTTGAACTGGCTGCAGTGCAAAACCAACTATACCTCCAATATCACGCCAAAATCTGAACAGTCACCTAGCCATATAGTATTAGAATCGAACTTGGGTTCGAATCCCACCACCGATACTTGGACCGTGGTGGTTATTAAATGCAGGCCTACGTTCGGCTTCGCTCAAATGTCCACTTGCTGACACACGTTTCAACATGATTGTAGAAACAAAAAATTGCATTAAAATGGATTGGCCATGTTTTACGTAGATCGCCCACTCATCCAGCTGTAGCCTTTGGGCTAAGGGAGATAACCCTGACAAAAAATCAGGCGGCCTCGTCAATCTTTGCGAACAGTGGCGACGTCACAAGGATGCCGTCTACCAGCCAAGAAACTTTGTTATTCTTCCACGTTTGTCTACGCTTGTCAAGCCATTGAAATCGATCGTTCTACATGTCGTATAAATATGGGAACTAAGAAGAGGTAACCAAAATGAATGAAATGACTCATCCAGGTAGAATAGCTATGGAAGCCCATCCATTATCCGGATAGAAAAGAAGGCCAGGCGGCCAACGGAAAAGTTGGACGGACATTGTAGCACGCGAACTCAGTCCTTTTATTTATACTAAGCCCCCTCGTCCAAATGAATTACTTAATTGGGCATCCGTCTATTTACCCTATGCAGCCAACAGAGATCATTGGAGGGGTTTCACTCGGGGGGATGCAATTAATATTTAATGTCAGCACACCTTCATTAACTTCACATTGCAAAAGTTGATGTTTTTGCAGACATTTTGGTGGGGGATGATGATGATGATGATGACACACGTTTTCTGTAAAACATTCTAAATCGTAACAATAAAAATAGAAAGTCAATTGGATGTGTTGCAAAGCCACGAACCCGTTTGCGGCCAACCATGTAGATGCGACACTGAGTAATCGGTTCGTTGCTGCTATTTTCGCCAATCTTTTCGACCAGAGCTAAATTCAGACCGGTTGTATCCAAAGCGAGCTGTTCGATGCGGTGTCTGATGTCGACCGAAGCAATTAGACTGTAGTCTAGTGCATCCACCGTACGAAACATATTTTGCATAGCCAAGCGGTTGCTACCCAAATCTGCATATTCTTCGTCGTCCAGTCCGAAGATGCCTAGAAAGTAAATGGCAAAAATGTAACTTATTGCGAATGATGCTTATAACTCAAAATAACCGAATACATATTGGAGGGATGCTAATGATCCACGAGGATTTGAGTAATGCTTATAAAGTCTCAATTTCCAATGATGGTGATATTCCTGACTGTTAGTCCTCCATGTGGTACATCCTGGACCAGGTGCCCCTAGGCATCTAGATTAATAACAGCACTGTCCGAGTGCACAGCGGTATAACTGGGCTTCCGCATACGGCGGGTGGGTGCGAACATACACCCAGGATACTTAAAAGGTATCTAAAGGTATACGTATACCATATGTAGCCCTTGGGCTAAGGGAGATAACCCTGACAAAAATCAGGCGGCCTCGTCAATCTTTGCGAACAGTGGCGACGTCACAAGGATGCCTTCTACCAGCCAAGAAACTTTGTTATTCTTCCACGTTTGTCTACGCTTGTCAAGCCATCAAGATCGATCGTTCTACATGTCGTATAAATATGGGAAATAATGAAGAGGTGACCACGTCACCAACCAAAATGAAAATGTATGATTGAATACATATTGGAGTATACTTGGGGAATATGTACAACTAGACATCCAGAGAACATAAAAAGATATCTTAAAGTACCGTACGTACGCATTGACAAAATAGCTGTCAAAATCGTTAATTACTGTGAACAGGGCATCAACACAAGGATAACGAGAAATGTCGTTAATTTCCTACGTTTGTTTCGCATACGAATTTCTTCTCGTCTATCAAACGGTGAAAGGAAATGGTTTATGGAAACAATGATCATATTCCCATTGTTACTTTTTGAATAAGCCTAGTTCAAAATCTCTAGTCTCTGGATTAGTAATTCTAACACTCTACAACTAAAATAAAACAATGTAGGTGAACTTTCTGACAATAATCAAAAAAACAACATCTACCTGCTGTGCACGTATACCGTTCATTCACCTATTCACTATTTCTATATTTGTACATAATGTCGGCTCCAATAGCTTCATAAGCGGAATAAATGTCTCGTGACCGATAGGCGGTATATTGGTTACGGTGCCATTATCCGTAAAGATTGACAAAGTTGCTTGGTCGAACAGCTACATATGCCCCTAAGATGCATTATAAGTAGCCATCCACCATGGTGGAAGCACTCGATCTCATCATCATCATCATCATCATCATCGGATAAACATCTCCCACCGGTTATTATCACTCAGGGTAGTCCAACAAAACCAAAGCGTCTGTAAAAACGTCAACTTTTGTAGTGTGTACTCAAAGAACGACACTTGAGGTAATGCTGACATGAAATGTTAATTACATCCCAAGTTAAACCCTCCAATGATTTCTGTTGGCTGTATAGGTAAAACAGACGGACGCCCATTTAAATAATTTATTTGGACGAGGGGAGCTTAGCATAAATAAAAGGACTGAGTTCGCATGCTACAATGTCTGTCCAAATTTTCCGTTGGCTGCCTGGCCTTCTTTTCCATCCGGGTAATGGGTGGGCTTCCATAGCTATTCTGGCTGGATGAGTGGGAGATCACGTAAAAACATGGCCAATCCATTTTAATCGTCTTTTTTTAACTGTGCTAGAGATACATGGCCAATAAATGTTAAGAGACTTACAAATATCTCTGATCTCTGTTGGGTTAATCAGTGCTTAGGACATCATCACCTCTACCAACATCTAAAATTCTCGGCATGTTATCATCAAGACCAACACACATGTGTGTGTGTGTGAAATAAGCCAAACACCCACTTTGAAAGATAACTATAACTCACCAGCATACATCACATCCAACGAAGCGTTGAATTGCACCTCCAACCGATCTAGAGCTTGAATCGTGTGCAACAACCGCCACGTGCGCAAATCCCACACCGACGAACCAATAATAACTTCCAAGCCATTGGGATGAAATACGCCCGACACGATATCCTGAAATTTGTCAAATTTGTGGACTGGACGACAACTGCTGGAAGTTAGCGAAGAGCTGCTATTGGTGCATGCGCCGGTCGGAGAACAGTGCAATCCTGAACAGCGCAAATCCCACACGACCCCGTCGTTGAGAATCAGTTGATCGGTAGCCGAGAATGTTGCCTTGTTCAGCAGATAGCCACTTTGTTTGGCAGCCGAAAATAGATCGGCGATTCGCACTCCAGTGTTCAAATCGAAAACCTGACAAAATTGTGATGATTAGTAATTACTAGAGTGGATTCAATCGCCACCACATGCACTAAATGCAATATTTTCTAAAATGTCCACGTACTGAAAAATGTTTCTTGCATAGTTAAAAAATTAGAATAGTAATAACAAATTGCTTCTCTGAATGTCCACTTTCTGCAATGGGATTCCAATAATTCCGATGATTTAAGTAATGCTTATAAAATGTCAATTTCTGTAGCTGTTCCTCCACGTGGCGCATCCTGGACTAGATACACCCAAGTAATAACAGCAGGGTCCGAGTGCACAGTGGTATAAGAGGGCTTCTGCTACGGCGGATAGGTATAAGCATACACCCAGGATACTTAAAAGGTATCTAAAGGTATACGTATACCATATGTAGCCCTTGGGCTAAGGGAGATAACCCTGACAAAAAATCAGGCGGCCTCGTCAATCTTTGCAAAAAAGTAGCGGCCTCACAAAGATGCCGTCTACCAAAGCCAAGAAACTTCGTTATTTTACTGCGTTTGTTACACTTATCAAGCCATCGAAGTTGATTGTCTAAAATGTGGCACAAAATAGAAGTAATGAAGAAGTTATTAATAGTCAAATGAATGAATGAAAAATTACTGTTTCTATAAGTCCGTTAGATGTGTTTGCAGAAATACATGTGCAATATATTTAATCCAATGGTTACTACAAACAGTCACATTGAAATCATTTGCTTCAACACGTAATTCGTCTGACAGTAGTAATACAACACTTACACAAAATAATGATCATTCAAAACTCTGGGAGGATTTGAATAATCATTATTTGAAGTCTCAAATTCCAATAATGGTGATATCTCACACTGTTCCTCATCCACGTGGTGCATCCTGGACTAAGCGCCGATAGGAATCTAGACTAATAACAGCAGGGACAGCGGTATAGCCGAACTTTCATTAAGAATTTATTTATGTGCATTAAAATTCAATGTTACAATAATCATCATCATCAAAATCACAAAAACCCGTTTTTACTTTGGCCATTTTCCCATACGTAGCAACCAAACGATCTTGACTTCCTGTATTACTAAATTCGGCGTAACGAGCTTCAGCTATGTGAAATCTAAAACATACAAAAAAATGAATTCAATATAAAATCAAGTTATATTTACAACATTGTATTGTCATGTAACAAACCAAATTAGTGACTGATTAGTGGGATGCTAATGATCCTGAGGATTTGAGTAGTGCTTATAAAGTCTCAATTTCCAATGATGGTGATAATCCTGACTGTTAATCCTCCACGTGGTGCATCCTGGACTAGGTGCCCCTAGGCATCTAGATTAATAACAGCACTGTCCGAGTGCACAGCGGTATAACTGGGCTTCACACGGCGGGTGGGTGCGAACATACACCCAGGATACTTAAAAGGTATCTAAAAGTATACGTATACCATATGTAACTACGCCTAGATTGCTGATCAGAAATGATTCAATCTAGCCAGTCCCAAGCCTGGATAAAGGAGGAGGGTTCGAGCGCAAGGTTAGCAACCTGGCCTCTGTAAAAAATTCATACTGCTACGGAAACAATAAGAGGACGCCATTCCAGCAAACAACGGCAAAGAAGTGATCGCGCGTATCTCGATGACAGAGTTACACAAATGACAGGGTTGAGTGAAAGCCGAAAGAAAGCTCAATCTTCGATTTGCAGAATCTTCAATGCCAAAACCTTGTCTCATGTTCTCTTTGAATTACGAGACTTTGATGTTAATTTTTGCTGTAATTGTTATCTTATTGCCCTATGCGAAAGGGTTTTGTAATAATAATAAATATTATATGTAGCCCTTGGGCTAAGGGAGATAACCCTGACAAAAAATCAGGCGGCCTTGTCAATCTTTATGAACAGTGGCGACGTCGCAAGGATGCCATCTACCAGCCAAGAAACTTTGTTATTCTTCCACGTTTGTCTACGCTTATCAAACCGAAATCGATCGTTCTACATGTTGTATAAATATGGGAAATAATGAAGAGGTGACCACGTCACCAACTAAAATGAATGAAATGAAATGAATCGTTCATCAGTGGACATTATAGTTCATAGTTGAACGTGGGCCGGTGGTGTGGATCGGACCCCCATACTCACCTAGGCGTTGTGCCGCTAGACCTCCGCGGTAGTTATTATTAATATTACCGAAAATTAGAAAACTGCAACACAGTGATATATTATACCAGGCGTTGAGCTTGGAATGTTACTCATCTTTTTCGATTTTAACAAAAATGTTTGCATATTGGTATAGATTTTCCAACATATAACTCATGTATATTTTGGAAACTAGTCTTAATATAAAAGGGTATACGTATACCTTTAGATACCTTTAAGTATCTTGGGTGTATGTTCGCACCCACCGCCGTAGCGGAAACCCAGCTATACCACTGTGCACTCGGACCCTGTTGTTATTAGTCTAGATGCCTAGAGGCACCCAGTCCAGATGCACCACATGGAGGACTAACAGTCAGGAATATCACCATCATTGGAAATTGAGACTTTATAAGCATTACTCAAATCCTCAGGATCATTAGCATCCCAATGAACGATGCCTTTCCATGAAAACATTCTATATACAGTGGCTAAAATGGGACCTGTCAAAATTAACACATTGAAATTGATTGACTTTCCTCACACATCACTTAAGCATATTAGGCACATCGATATTGCACTAAAATAAGCATTAAACATCACATTAGCAATACCAATATTGAAAACACTAAAATATTTCTTTTTACAAATAGCATTACCAAAAACCCAGAATTTACACACCATAATTAATGTTAAATTATCTAAACATGCAAAATGTGAAAACTCATCAATTTTCTTTATACAAAGTGGTATGCAGTAACGTGTGCTGGGTTATCTAAACACTTATAAAATTATGTAAAGAAAAATTATTTTTAATTTGTGTTGGGCAATCGTTTTATGTTATTAACTTAATATATATATTTTTTGAGTGTAACTATTACCATTTACCCATTTGAATGCCGTTTATCTAAAATTCCAAGACACTTAGGCATTTATAATTATAAAAGTTAAGAAATAATTGACTTTAAGTATTGATAGTCCATATTATTTTAGCATAATTACTTTGTTGAAAAAAATATAACTTTCAAGTTAAAACAGCAAAAATTGAAACTAAGAGTTCACTGACAAGTACCATTTTGAACCCTGTATTACATTCAAACTATCTTTCTTTCTTAAGCCGGCTACTGTAGAGTGTCGATTGCCAATCTTCCGCTTCCTCTTTTATCAACCCAATATTGGAAACGCATGGGGGAAATTAAAATTAAACGTAATAAACTATACTACTTGTTATTTTGGACCCTGTATTACAGTGACGGATGAGTGTCAATAAATTTAAAGTCAACGTGTTGACTAAATGCACCATAGGTTCAACCAATCAAAGGCCATACTCACACAAAGTCTTCGGAAACAGTTTCCCACGGACTGCTCGATCCCAAACCGGACACTGCCGGACGCAGTTGAGCCACAACGGTGGCCGGTTCTCCCCACTCCGAACAAACGAGCAGACGACTGCCGTCTCTCGTGTGCGCCAGTCGCCTGATGGACGATGTTTGGACGTGGAACAATTCCACGGGCAAACCGTCTTCTTCTACGTTCACCCAAGCAATTGCACCCGAATTCGAACCTAAAAACAAGCCATCATCTGTACGCTGCAATAGAAAACAGGAAGAATACATTGCATTTGATTTATACAAAGGATAGATGAGTAGAGAACAGTAGACTAAATAAAGCAGCATCCAAAAATATAGAAAAATAATTCAACATTTTTATCAAACCATTACACGATAATAGCAATGGCTATGACGCTGAAGTATTTAAGCTAACTGTAATTGTAATTTTAATATATATATATATATATATATATATATATATATATATATATATATATATATATATATATATATATATATATATATATATATATGAGAGAAGATGAGTGTGCTTTCTGTTTAAATCAATACATATGATTGATTCGCTTTTGTAACACTAGTTAATTATATTAAGCACATCTAAATTGTACTTTAAACACTGTTTTACAGTTATTAGTAAAATATTTTTTGTAAAAACTAACATTTTGTGCAAATATCGTTATAAAATTGTAATTTAAATCAAAAAACAAGAATGTTATCATATTTTTAAATTGTACAATAAAAATGCAAAAAGTGGCGCTATCAGTGGAATGGAGTCGATCAGATAAGACATTGTGTTATCTTTTATCAAGCTATTAAAGCCAGAAATGGTGAAAGATGATGTTACCAATCAAAATAATTATATATTTTTATGTTCGCTACTTTGAATGTTTTACAAGAAACGCATGCCTTTCAGCAGTGGATATTTTAGCGAAGCCAAACGTGGGCCCGCATTTTAGCGCTATTGGCGTTTATTAATTATGTACTAAATTTGAAGAAGCATTTGACGTAATGATATAGTTACAATTATTATAAACTAAGCATGGAGAAACAAGATAAAAGTAACATCGAAAAACAAAAACAGTCCCATAATTCAAAAAGAACAAAATGATTTCAAGTATCCGAACAATTTGTCAAATATTTTGCTTAATCTAACGAGACATTTACTATTATCATCATCATTATTATTATTATTCATTCATTTTGGTTGATGACGTGGTCACCTCTTCATTATTTCCCATATTTATACAACATATAAACGATTGACTTCGATGGCTTGATAAGCGTAATAAACGTAGAGGAATAACAAAGTTTCTTGGCTGGTAGACGGTATCCTTGTGACGTCGCCACTGTTCGCAAAGATTGACGAGACTGCCTGATTTTTTGTCAGGGTTATCTCCCTTAACCCAAGGGCTACATATGATATACGTATACCTTTAAATACCTTTTAAGTATCCTGGGTGTATGTTCGCACCCACCTGCCGTAGCGGAAGCCCAGTTATACTGCAGTGCACTCGGACCCTGCTGTTATTAGTCTAGATCCCTAGGGGCACCTAGTCCAGGATGCACCACGTGGAGGACAAACAGTCAGGAATATCACCATCATTGGAAATTGAGACTTTATAAGCAAAATCAAATCCTCAAGATCATTAGCATCCTCTTATTATTATTAATATTATTATTAGTGGGCCGGTGGTGGGATTCGAACCCCGATGCCCACCGAGGTCCAAATTCGAGCGCTGTACCGCTAGACCACTCTAGCATAACAACTCTATATTACCTAGCCAATTAAACATAAAGAAATCAATCAAAATAAATAATGTTCAAATTGATCACGAACCGAAAAACAACAAGCAGTCAACAAGTCATCTTCGGCTTCTCGAATGACGCCAGTTGGTTGAAATCGTCTGTGTAAAAAGTATCGATCCTCTTTGTGAGAAGGACGCACTCGCAAAGAACTGTAAAGATGCTCACGAGACATCAGTCGTTGAGCACAATTGGAGGGTTTGTTTGGTCGTGGTTGGGGACATCGATGGGGATGGTAGAGCGAAAATTTGGGACAGACGGAAACGGGATGGGGACATTGGGCGTGTTGGTGGAGCAGAAAGGATTCGACGACCTTGGATAAAGTCATTTCGGAGACGGGCTGGTCTGTGAGTGGCTTCAGGTAGAGATTGGGTAATGTGGGTCGTTCAAATCGATCGCGACAGGGCTGATGAAAATGGATAGAATGGGTAAGAAATATTTATTTAGTGTGGTAACATGTTTGGGTAAAAATTGATGGTAGTGCCACCACATGATACCAAGAAACTGCACGAATGTTAAATATACAAAATGTTTTTTGCACAGAAAGTGAAAGAAGAATATCGTTCGAAATGCTTCACTGACATGGAAGTAGCAGGTTTCATTGTTTGAATCTGATTTAACGCAGACAAAGGACAATTTGTATCTAAAGAAAATTACCAATATTTTTAGACTATTGCAATAAGTAAGTCAAGTGTTTGTATTATATTTAAATCAACACGTATATTTATAAAGAATAATAATTGCTAATACAAGGCCTTAAATCAATGCAATATAGTGTTGCGTGTATAAACCTACTGACGATTCAATCAACCTGATTCCCGATAAACGCACGTTTTCTGACAATTAGTCAAACAGTTTAACTGCCGGGATGCTAATGATCCCGAGGACTTGAGTAATGCTCATTAAAGTCTCAAATTCCAATAATGGTACAATCATTTTGGTTGGTAACGTGGTCACCTCTTCATTATTTCCCATATTTATACGACACGTAGAACGATCGATTTCGATGGCTTGACAAGCGTAGAAGGATAACAAAGTTTCTTGGCTGGTAAACGGCATCCTTGTGACGTCGCCACTGTTCGCAAAGATTGACGAGGCCGCCTGATTTTTTGTCAGGGTTATCTCCTTAGCCCAAGGGCTACATACGTATACATTTAGATACCTTCTAAGTATCCTGGGTGTATGTTCGCACCCACCCGCCGTAGCGGAAGCCCAGTTATTCCGCTGTGTACTTGGACCCTGCTGTTATTAGTCTAGATGCCTAGGGGCACCTAGTCCAGGATGCACCACGTGGAGGACTAACAGTCAGGAATATCACCATCATTAGAAATGGAGACTTTATAAGCATTACTCAAATCCTCAGGATCATTAGCATCCCTCAATGATAGTAATAATCCTGACTGTTCATCCTCCACGTGATGGCATCTAGACTAACAATAACAGGGTCCATGTGCATGACAACATAACTCGGTTTTCATAAAATAAATGAATTATGGCACACCATCAGTCTGACACCACCAAAAAGACCTACTTTAGGAACTTGAGATGGCGTGCAATTGTGTTTAATCTTGACCAACTTCAAATTGGGCGTTTGTGGCATCAAATCGCCAACATTTTCGTTGATCGCCGCTGATTCGGTCGCATCCACATCACGGTCCATCAAAACACTCGAATCGAAATTCAAAATCGTTGTGTTGGTGTTGTCGTGCGAAAGGGAATCGATGCTGTAGGGCGGCGTTTCGCCTGGTGGCCGGTCGAAATCGTCGTAGAGAGGAATTTGCGCAGGAGCTGCTGGAACGATTTTTAAACGAGCTTCTCTTTGTAATACGTCGGCAGTATCGTGCAAGCCTTGAAGTAGAAGGCAAAACATGTGATGAGTTAAGTTATTCCATCATTTTATACGTAAACACAATTTTACACTAAAAAGTACGAAATAAAGCAATCAAAATCGCCTCATCATCATCGGAGATAAACACCCCAACTGGTTATTATCGCCCAGAATAGTCCAAATTACCAAAGATCTGCAAAAAACCTAGTGGACGATAATTTGAGGTGTGCTGACATTAAATGTTAATTACATCC
>JAKXYG010001428.1:0-20000 GCA_025895645.1 Cardicola forsteri | reverse complement strand
ACACAAAACACGAGTTGATGGCGCAGAGCCACCTCTTCATCAATTCCAAGTTTGAATAGCTTCGCGAATTCCTATAGGAAAAAGTTGTCGGATGCGAACTGAACTTGGATGGGGGGGATCCATGAAGTTTCTTGGCTAAAAGACCACTTTCTTGCAACGACGCCAGTGTTCACGGGAATTGACGAGGCGATGTTCTACAGGATTGACGCCGGTTGACAGATTCAGAGGCATAGTCAACTACATATGGTGAATAGTTACCTTAAGATACCTTTTAAGCATCTTGTGTGAACGCTGGCACCCATTCACTGAACGGGAATTCTATGAAAGCCCAATTATACCGCCGTACACTCGGTCCCTGCTGTTATTGGTCTAGATGCCTATAGGCACCTAGTCCAGAATGAACCATATGGAGGAGGAACAATGAGGAATATCACCATCATTGAAAATTGAAACCTTATAAGCATTACTCAAATCGTCAGGATCATTAACATCATTCATTCTAGAACAACGATTTCGTTTGTCTTTGTTCAACCGACAACAACAACACAAACGATTCTATTGGATGAAAGGAACACACGAACAAAAATGTTGATATTGCAATTAACCCAAACAATAATAAACAAATCAATTTTACTTACAAGTGTCCAAAGTGGATTTTAGTAAATGGTTGTGTGGAGATGCATAAGAACCATTGAGAACATCTGAGAGGAAGAGGAAGTAAGAGAGATCAATTAAATGGTCTTTTTCAGGTCACAAAGTATTCGACCAAATATTATTATAGTTTACAAGAAACAGTTTAGCCAAGTCATTTAGCGCTGTTGGCAACCAATGGCCACTCAAGGTCGCGTGCCACGCAATAACACTGGACCAAACAAATTGTAAACTTACTTTGAATACCTGATTTCCAATCGACGCTGCAACTGTCCGTGCTGGTGTAGATACGTTTACGGCTGCCGAATGGGCCATAGACTGAGCAAAATTGGACAATAAACCAGTTACTGCAATCGGTTGGTCGGGATGCTCGTGATCCACAATTGGACGATAGACTAGTGTGCAGATTAGTGCAAGTACGGCCTTGTGAACAGATACGTCCCAATTGTCATCCTCCAGTGGAAGACTGAACAGCATGCTAAACACACACACACACACACATATATATATATATATATATATATATGGGGTGCTAATGATCCTGAGGTTTTGAATAATGCTTATAAAGTCTCAATTTCCAATGATGATGAACATCTTCCACGTGGTGCACCCTGGACTAGGCATTAACAGGCATCTAGACTAATAACAGCAGAGAACCGAGTGTATAGCGGTATAACTGGGCTTCCGTTACGACGGGTGGGTGCCGGCATACACACAGAATACCTAAAAAGTATATTAAGGTATACGTATACCATATGTAGCCCTTGGGCTAAGGGAGATAACCCCGACAAGCTTATCAAGCCATCGAACTTGATAGTTTCATATGCTGTCATCAACCAAAATAAATAAATAAAATGAAATGATATATATATATATATATATATATATAATGGTTATTATTTTATCTATGCATGCATACACAAAACATTCGCGAGATATATATATATATATTGAGAGACTACAAATAAGTTCACAATAATAAATTTGACCCCAAGTATTATTAATTTGTCGTCATTGCACATCTCTGTCAACAATGACAACACATCCTCCATTCAAAATTAATTTTATTCATTAACTTGCTTAAATGTTTCACACAAAACATTTTTCAGCAGTTAGCAAAACCGATCGTCAAGTCGTCATCGAATGCCAGCGGCGGCACTCGATAAAGCCTCGCGGTCCACTCTGTTGGCCGTTGAATCAATTGACATCAACAAGTACAATAAAATAGCAACAAAAAAACCGTACTGCAAACCGTTAATCCGTTCATCCGATGCCGACAAATTTTCCACAGCATTTTCCTCACCGTCGCTAGCTCGATCGTAATCCGATCCGTTGACAAAAGTCGAATAGACACTAACAGTTCGAACATTTCCAGCGTTGCTATTCGACGTGGCACTCCGACTGATGGATCGTTCCGTTGCCTGTCCCCGACGAATCGCCGGTACAGCAGATGGTCTTGGTCGATTAGGCACCCTGTTCGGTCGGTTGGCGCCGTCGTACGATGCGCCTACTTGCTCGACGATATCCAGCAGTTGGTCGATCAAACCTCGACGATCGGTAGAAGTTTCGTTTGCGCCACCAGTGCCACTTCTTCCGGGCGAATTCACCGTTACTTCGGTCGAATTGACACCATCCAACGATTGTGGACTGTTTCCGGGTATTGTCAAAGACGAAATAAGTGAAGACGATCCCAAAAATGCCGTTGATCCAATGCCGGAAGGAAACGAATAAACGTCGGCACTCGAAACGTTGTCGGCGACGTCGTAAGTTATAGACATGAGGTTCAAGATGTCCACAGCCAAGCGCGTACATTCGCTTCGTCCAGGCCAACTGCTGTGAGCATAAACATTGCGAGCAATAATGCGATATAGGACCTCAATTGCGCCACAATTCATAAGCTGTTGCGTTGGTGCCCACATTGTATCCGGTCTTATTCGGGACACCATTGAAATAACCAATCGGGAAAATTGCTCTGGGCTGTAGTATATAGGCTGATTTAGACAAAAGGAATTATAGTGGAATTTGTGAGAATACTTGTTTTGTAATTTGTAAAATGTTAAAATTATCAGATTCATTTGGTTAGTTGATGATGTAGTTAATAGTTCTATATTTGTACAGCATGTTAAATAATCGAATTCGATGGCTTGACAAGCGTAATAAACGTAGAATAACAAAGTTTCTTGGCTAATATACTAACGTGACAAATCCTGGACGATATGCACCCAAGCACCTGAACTAATAAGAGCAGAGACGAAAAAACATCGATCCAAACAAAAAGATGAACATTTTCTCTTCTGTACGCAGCTAAAACGTGAACTCTTACGAGGTCAGAGATCAATAAGCTTGACAAAATTGAAGCAAGATGTTTCAGATACATTTGACACAACACCCATTTTGCATCCTCTGTATCAAGGGATTGGTAGAAAAAGATCAGTAACCACCAACTTCGAAATAACCTTCAACTTCATGATCTTCCTACATTGGTATCGCGATAACGAAGATTGCGCTGGTTTGGACACGTTCTTCGTAGAAATCCTGATGCAATTTCACGTATCGTAACCCTGGCTTGTCCAAATACCGATTGGAAGAAGAGGAAAGGTGGTCAAAAATGTACTTGGACGGATGCTGTTCGGGACGATCTGCACACTATCTTAACCGGCACTTTATGTTGGAAACATTGGCTAACTCGATGGACTGACATATCCCTAAACGCCTCCCAAAATTATGAATAATGGAAAGGGATTATTTGATATGCTATGCGAATTTGGAATTAATGACGATGTGGCATTGCCACTAACTTTTGTTGCTGTTGAATGCGAAGCGGTGTAACTGAATACAAGCACACACCTGGGGTACTCAAAAGGTACACGTATACTATGTGAAAGGAGATAACCATAACAAAAAATCAGACATCGTTATCAATCTTTGCAAATAGTGGCGATGTCAAAAAGATACCGTTTACCAGCTAAAACACTTTGTTATTCTTCCACGTTTGTGTTACGCTTATCAAGTCATCGAACTCGATCTGTATAAACACAGAAATAATGAAGTAGTGGTGACTACGTCAAAAAACAAATATAATATCAGAAGTGAAACAGCTGTAATGCTCCTAGTTATTTCAGATCGTCTATATTTGTTTGGGATGCTAATGATCCTGAGGATTTGAGTAATGCTTATAAAGTCTCAATTTCCAATGATGGTGATATTCCTGACTGTTCATCCTCCACGTGGTGCATCCTGGACTAGGTGCCCCTAGGCATCTAGATTAATAACAGCACTGTCCGAGTGCACAGCGGTATAACTGGGCTTCCGCTACGGCGGGTGGGTGCGAACATACACCCAGGATACTTAAAAGGTATCTAAATGTATACGTATATCATATGTAGCTCTTGGGCTAAGGGAGATAACCCTGACAAAAAATCAGGCGGCCTCGTCAATCTTTGCGAACAGTGGCGACGTCACAAGGATGCCGTCTACCAGCCAAGAAACTTTGTTATTCTTCCACGTTTGTCTACGCTTGTCAAGCCATCGAAATCGATCGTTCTACATGTCGTATAAATATGGGAAATATTGAAGAGGTGACCACGTCACCAACCAAAATGAATGAAAATGAAAAAAAAAAATTTATCATGATCTAAATTTAACACTTAATATTTTACAAACTGTATACCCCCACTATCCGTACTACTGAATAATCCCTCCCATTACAGCTGATATTAATTGTACTTACGAATGTTTACAAGCAGGTAATTGCATGCATTTATCCAATCACAGCCAGGATCAAACAAATATGCACTAAATAAAATCGTGAATGGTATTCATGTATAACAAAATGAGAATGTCAGATTGAGAGTACACAGTTCCAACTTGACATATAACAAACTCATTAAAAAAGGTTACAATTGACGTAAAATGAAAATACACTTTGTCAAGAAAATGCAATAGCGGTAACGTTCTCAAGCAGACATTTTAACAATTGAAAACAAAATGATTCTCAATCATTGAAAGTATTTTGAATCAATCAAAAACCAAATAAAAAATACACACCATTGATAGATTTGACACCGTATTGTCAATATCTTGATAGAATACTGATTAAAAAATTCAGCTTCATTTACATCACAACGTCTAAACGCATCAATACATACAAAACGTATATTACTAAAAGTCAAATTATGTTGAGTTAAAATCTGGCACCTTTTATCGATTTTTATCATCACCATTACTCATCTGATTGGTTTCAAGGTTGCATGTTTACAAAGATTAAAGTAAACGCCTGCTTTTTGTTATATTTGTCCTTATTAGCTCCAAACTGTACAGTTTGAAGAAGAACCTTCAGAATAGGGATGCTAATGATCCTGAGGATTTGAGTAATGCATATAAAGTCTCAATTTCCAATGATGGTGATATTCCTGACTGTTAGTCCTCCACGTGGTGCATCCTGGACTAGGTGCCCCTAGGCATCTAGACTAATAACAGCAGGGTCCGAGTGCACAGCGGTATAACTGGGCTTCCGCTACGGCGGGTGGGTGCGAACATACACCCAGGATACTTAAAAGGTATCTAAAGGTATACGTATACCATATGTAGCCCTTGGGCTAAGAGAGATAACCCTGACAAAAACTCAGGCGGCCTCGGCAATCTTTGCGAACAGTGGCGACGTCACAAGGATGCCGTCTACCAGCCAAGAAACTTTGTTATTCTTCCATATTCTTCCACCTTCAGAATACCAAAGGATTATTGCACGATAGCAAATAGAGTTCTGAATTCCTCGGCAGAGGGCTCTATCTCGAGACTAAAAAAGATGCGTTCGTCTGTCCGACCGTTTCCTCTTGTACAGTGCCAGTATTATCATCGTAAACCAGCAGCATGATATCTTAGTTGCTGTCTTATTACTCAATAGCAATAAGCATACACACAGCTGTAGCAAAATAAATTTTAATGCCTAAATTATTCCATCGTCGACCAACAACGGACGTGGATGCAACGACCACCAATCAACTTACTCGGTATCCGACCGCAGCAACCGCCTTGGGCGACTCGTCGAACAAACTGGCCAAACTCGGATCAATGGTGTCGATCCACAACAGCAAACTGATTTCGAGGAATCGACGAATGGTACAAAGACTGGCGCGGACAACATGCCACGAAGTTGTATCTTTGACTGGCGTCGGATTGTCTTCGGTTAGGCGCAAGGGCAATACGCAAATCTGGACGAACAAACACATTGTGAAGGTCAAATGAATTGCAATTAGATGAAAAAAGACGAGAAGTTAAAAATTCAATTCCTAGTCACTGTCTTCTATTATCTTCATCGGGGGGAGACCGACCCCTACTTAGCGCGTCCACAGGTAGCGGATAGTGGAATGACCTTTAGCAATAAAGGTTAGCTGTGAATAAGGCTATGCCAAATAAACAGCCGTGGACCAAACGGATAATCAGGCGTTAAGGTCGTTAACGCGTTGATAAGAAGGCGACAACGGTTATCGGTGTCACCCTGAGTATTATCATCAAGCAGCCCTATTTAAGAACAGCACTGCTGGCTCCACTCAAAGAGGGGCCTAGAAAAGATGGTTTAAAAATTGCTCGTCTTCTCATCAGGATGGCTGTCCGCGGCTAACTGGTCTATATACTCGCAGTCGAAATTCTTACAGAAATCAATTAAATGACCAAATTAAAAAAACACCATTCTCAGAGCTCAAACAAGGCAGAATGTAACTCGCGACGCTACTGCCTAGTCTGTGAATATTACTCGCGATAATGCACCGGTTATTAAATCTAGGATTTGCCCATTAAAACCAAAACCGCTTAACGTTGGCTCATGAAATGGGCGCTCACTATCTAACCGTCATAATGTTAATGTCATCATGGATAAACACCCCGCTCACAATTGTCCAAATTACCAAAAGCCTGCAAAACATCAACTTGACATATGCTGACTTTAAATGCTAATTACATCACGAATTAAACCCCTCCAATGATATCTATTAACTGTTCAAGTAATTCATTTAAAACGGGGGAGGTAGTATAAATAAAACGACTGAGTTTGCTTGTATGAGCAACATAGCAGTATTACAGATACTTACATACACTTACATAACCACCTAGTGGTACAATTGGTTTTATATAATTCCAAGAAATGCTAATAAACCTGAAAATTTAACTAAAGTCTCAATTTCTGCTACTTATGGTGATAATCCTGCTTACATAATTCCATCCGACATATCCTTGACCCCCAATAATTGATTCAATTAGACGGTTTATTAACCACTATTATAAATTCCACCATAACAAAACTCATCTTGACTTAATTCTTCATCAAAAAATATCAATATGTTACAAATAGTTTCAATGATGCCAAATAATCCTCCAATTTTCGTTATAATTAGCACAAAAACTCAATTTGACAAAATAAGCATTTTTCACAAATTCAATCCAAACTTACTGCGTTGTACAAATAGACCAAACCGTTTTGTTGTTCAAAGAGTCTAAATGTAACGCCATAGCAAAGTACCAAGTGCAAAAAGAACAACGAATAACATCGAGCAGATGGATGGCAACATTCGACCAGCCAAAGAGCATATTTGATCAATTCGTCCAACACGTCAGTCGACAGTTGGCATACCTGCGGTACACAAAAGAAACAAATACATGGGGAAATTAGAAATGCTTACAATGTCCCATTAGTAGTAATATATCTGACTGTTCATCCTCCATGTGGTGCATCCTGGATTAGGTGTCATGTAGACTAACAACAACAACAACAGGAACCGAATAACTGGGCTTCATTTGGTGGGCCGGTGGAAACATACATCGAGTGTGCTAGAAAGGTATATAACCGGTGCATTATCGCGAGTAATATTCACAGAGTAGGCAGTAGCGTCGCGAGTCACATTCTGCCTTGTTTGAGCTCTGAGAATGGTGTTTTTTGAATTTGGTCATCAGTATCTGCCCTGTTGACCACGGCCTTTAATTGATTTTTGAGAGGGTTTCGACCGCAAGAATATAGACCAGTTAGCCGCGGCTAGCCATCCTGGTGAGAAGATGAGCAATTTTTAAACCACTTTTTCTAGGCCCCTCTCCGGTTGGAGCAAGCAGTGCTGTCCCTAAATAGGGCTGCTTGGTGATAATACTCAGGGTGACACCGATAACCGTTGTCCGCCTTCTTATCAACGCGTTAACGACCTTAACGCCTGAGTATCCGTTTGGTCCACGGCTGTTTATTTGGCACAGCCTTATTCACAGCTAACCTTTATTGCTAAAGGTCGTTCCACAATCCGCCACATGTGGACGCGCTAAGTAGGGATCGGTCTCTCCCCCTTAGAGCTAGAAAGGTATATGCATACCATATATTAGCTCTTGGGTTAAGAAAGATAACCCTGACAAAAATTCAGCCAACCTCGTTAATTATTGCAAATAGTGGCGTCGTAACAGAGACATCGTCTATCAGCGCATAAATTGCGTTACTTTTCGACGCTTATCAAACCGATGGTGTAATACGCGGCACAAATGTAGAAATAATCAAGAAGTGGATTATTATATTCACTTTCTACATTCGTTTCAATTTAATGATAGCAAAAAATTTACCGAGTTTGGTGCTAAATAGCGAAATTAAACGTGGGTCCATAAGATACGAATCTAACAAATCAGCACCTTATTCCTTCCCAGCCCATGTTAAAATGCAATTCTTTCGACAATCGTTGCGTAACAGAAATAAAAAGTCCACAATTCAAAGACGCAATAGCTTGACACATTTTAAGAAACCTATAAAAGCACACTTACACGTTCCATTGCATCTTCGAAGTAGGCTGTATAATAAAATACTATGCTGACCGCGCATGCGGCAACCGATGGTCGAGGAACCTTCAACACGGCTTGCAAGCCATCGCGTTCGACAAATTCCAAATAAACACAACGATGGCACAGCAAATTGGCCAATAGACGCAACCCTTCAAAAGTAAGACGAATATCACGAGCGGAAACTTCGGGTAACAAATAGATGTATATTATATCGAGAATTCCACCATTATACATGAAGGGCATAAGCTACAATGTGATCGTATATATATATATATATATAAACAATTTCGTAAAATTAAAACATAATTAGCCATCGATAAACACTCTCAATAAATGTTTATTGGAGTAAAACATGCTTTTAACATCCAAAAACTAAGTTTTATAAAGTTACGTATACAAAATAAACCGTTTGCTGCTGCTTTTGGAAGATTTGCCAATCCACTTTGAAGACAAAAAACATGAATCCAAACAAAAAGATAAAAATTTTCTCCTCATTGCTTCACAGAGTGCTTCTGTATGTAGCTGAAACCTGGACTCTTACAGGGTCAGGGATTACGAAGCTTGACAAATTTGAAGCAAGATGTCTCAGATACATTTAACACAACACCCATTTTGCATCCTTCGTATCAAGGGATTGGAAGAAGAAGATCAGTAACCACCAACTTCGAAATGACCTTGAACTTCATGATCTTCCTTCATTGGTATTGCGATAACAAAGATTGCGCTGGTTTGGACACGTTCTTCGTAGAAATCCTGATGCAATCTCACGTATTGTAACCCTGACTTGTCCAAATACCGATTGGAAGAAGAGGAAAGGTAGTTACAAAACGTATTTTGATGGATGCTGTTCGGAGCGATCTTCACACTATCTTGGAAACAATGGCTAATTCGGTTGGACTGACGTATCCTTACATGCCTCCAAAATCCGTGAACAATGGGAAGGGATTATTGGTGACACTATGCGAACTTGGAACTAATGAAACTGTAACTTTGTTATTGATGTCTACAATTGTCAACATTCTTTAATCGAAACTTTTAAAAATCGTTAAAAATGAAACTTTAGTTGTCATTATTACATCCATCAAAAAGTAAATTTTGAGAACATATTATTTCAATAAAAACCAAAAAAATACAACCAGTATACCCCCACTTACATTGGTCAAGGTAACCAATAATTAATAATTAATAAACAAAACACTCACATCTTGATACTCAGCCAAAGTAATCAAATAAGCCATAGAAAGACGAATTTTCATTTCAATACTCAATGGATCATCCAATACAAAGTTGCCAAGTAAATCACTCATGCACGCTTGACGAAGGACAGTAGTGCCTAAACGTATCAAATGTGATTTAAAAACATTGTTTGCACAATATTACCTGAAGAATCCAACAATTGTTTCAATTCGTTTGTATAGGAACTTAACCGATTCATAACAATTGGGATCTAAAAACGTGATTGCTAATTAATTTTTATTACCAGTTGATCGTTCTTCTGTCTTGTAATATACAACAATTCGGTATTGTCCAATACAGAACCTAGAAGAAACAAAGCGTAACAATTTGCCGGTTCCGAGTCACTAAAAGCCAATTTGTACAACGCATTGATGGTAACATCCTAGAAATGGAAACCAATCATTAAAACCGCGTTCAACAATTGTTATTAAAAAATAATAAATAATTTACAACCCGATTGCAACTCCAAACCAAACGTGGGCCCGCATCTAGTGGGCCGGATCGAACTCATGCTTACCCAGGTTCGAGGCGAGCCCTATACCGCCAATAAGAAAACTACGACAAAGAAGTGAAAACAGCATAATTCTGATGATGAGGTTCGGCGAAATCCAAATATAATTACAATCTTTAATATGCACGATTTTCAAAGCCCAAAATTTAATGTACAATCACATGGTTTTAAAACGATAAATAAACAAAAATAATAATAACTTAATTGCAAACCTCTTCGTCCAAAGTAAATGACAAAGTAACGCCCAATCGCATGGCACAGAGCAATCGGCAAACAGCGACAACCAATTCGTTGTGTGGATCCGACGACCCAACGAGATATACATAAGTCAGACGTTCCAAAAATGAATCTTGGGTTGATAGCATGCGCAAAATTTTGCCCAGTTCACAACTGGAATCTGTTCTCAGTGGATGACGATCATCGAAAGGATCGGGATCGGTACTATAAAATAAATTAATTTGCTCCTCTAACAATTGCGAAAATCTGAAACAAAAATTGTAAAATTTATTGAGTTATATATATTATATATATATTATTTCAATCTTCATAAATACAAACTAATACCAATCAACTTGATAGTATGATACAATGAAAAATAAAATGAACATTCTAGTATTTCTTATCTCGTAAAATCACATTTTGATGATTCATGGCAACAGTAAATATTACTTGCTTAAACAACTTAATAAAATACATATTATTTTAAATTATATTACCGGCATAGAAGAGGTGAATAGAGATCAAGAATCAAAACTGGTTAGGTATAAATTCGAATTCCATTAGATGTAAATCCCCATTTGGCTTTGCCAAAAGTTTTCCGTCAAACATTCAAGCAATATATATATATATATATATATATATACTGCATAAGATTTAAATAAAACTTGTGCCGGGATGGTCTAGCGGTACAGCGCTCAAATTTGGACCTCGGTAGGCATGGATTCGAATCCCACTACCGGCACCAAAATGCGGGCCCACATTCGGCTTCAACAAAATATCAACTGCTGAAAGATGTTTCTTGTACAACATTTAAAGTGATAAAACAAAAAAGTACATACTGGAACAAAAGTGGAACTGGGTTAAAATTTACAGTATTACGTTCAGCTTTCCACGTAGTTAATAACTCCTCACATCTTTGTATCGCTGATACACTTTCAGTCATTATTATCAAGATTCTGAAATTAAAAATGCAGCTTTATATATATATATATATATATATATATATATATATAATAGAATGTAAATTTATTTCATTAAGTTTTATTATTATTGAGATAGTTAGCTCTATTATTTCTGTATTCGTACTAATCGACTTCAATAGTTAGATCAAAATAGTAGACGTAGAAATATGATATTTCTTAGTTAATGAACGGTATACTTGGAATGGTGCCACTGTTTAAAAATATTGACAGAGCCGCCAGAAATTTTGTCAAAGTTGTCTATCTTAGGCCAACAACTACATATGGTATTGAAGATACCTTTTAAATAAATTGGGTGTATGATTGCATAAACTGAGTTATACCGTTGTTTACTGCGTATATTTAGGTGATTAACTGCATATCCTGTGGAATATATCATATGAATAACAGAATTATCACTACCAATCTTTATAAGCACTAATTAAACCTCAGGATCAAGATAGAAAGTAAAGTATGTTAGTGAATTTTCTAACTATTTCTACTTAATCATATATATATATATATATATATATATATATATAACCGCTAAAATAAAAGTCAAGTTATATATTGTGTCCTTGATAAGTGTTAGTTTAAATATAGGATACACTATACAGATGTGGGGAGCCAAAAAGATCATTGTTTGAAATTAATACTATATAAACATTACTCAAATTATCAATCATTATAATCCCAGATTATCTAATTCAAAAATTGTTTATCGTTTAACGCAAAATAAAAATAACAAATTACCTAACACATGTGTATTAATACTAATAAAATATTTAACACTAAGTAAATTAAATGTTAATAAACAAATGCTGACATAAGTATTATATCACAATCCGAAATTTCAGTGTTAATCAACAGCAATTTCACAAACTTTCAAAACCTTTTTTCATTGCCTATAGTTGATAAATAGTAACTTTATGTAGTATTTCAATACCAATTCTGGTGTTTTCTAAGGATGCGTAAGAGCACCTATATTATTCAACCTCATAGATACAATCCACACAAAAATGTAGAACTACAATTAACCGAATAAAAGTCTATGCTAATTTAAACATATGTACCTCCATCAACGGCTAATTAAGCCAAATTGGAAGCACTAGCATAAACTTCAACTCTGAAAAAACCTACCTTTGGTGAATAAAGGAAGATATGACCTTATACAATGAAAGATGTGGAATCTGTATTAAGCGATCTTTCTATTCTAGACAAAAATAATCAAAAAACAAAAAAATATTTTGTCAAGTATGTTAAAACCGAGGAAAAAGCAGTTATCTAAAATGTTCTGAATCTTTTAACCTGGGAACCACTTGTTACTTTGAAAAATGCAGGAAACTGTGTTAACACTAGTTTTAGTTTAAATAAGTTATTAATTAAACAAATAAAAATAATTTTAAATTAATGTGCTTAAACAAAAAAATTTTTGTTAAAAATCAATAATTATAAGGGGAAAACATTTAATAACATTTTCCTTAAACCTAAATTAAAAAATTAAAAAACGTATTAAAAAGATTAAAAACACCTTTAAAAACCTTCTAAACACATCAAAACACTAAAAAATAATATAATAAATAAATACAATTATTCACAATTAACGGGAAAACCATCATTAAATAAACTTTTACTAAATAACACATAAACATAACACTAAAATAACTGTAATATAATAAAAATTTATACATAACCATAAACAAATTTTCAAAATATATTGTAAGTAAAATTTACCAAATTTAATGTATTCAACAGTTGAGAAAATAAAACATGTGCAAAGGAACTAACATTGGCGCGCTTTAAAGTTTCTGAAAAATTAAGTTGTATATTTATTATAATTATTTAATTATTTTAAAATTTTAAAAATACAAAAAACTAATATTTAATATTTTTTTTTAATATTAAATAAATTAATTTAATTTACGTTATATTATTTTTTTAATTAATTTGTGTAATTTATGTAATGGCTTAACATAAGGCTTAACATAATAGATATTGCAAATAATTGCTAACAACAAATTTTTGTTTACAACTATAACTTAGCTTGAAAAAAATGTCGGCTACATTATTTAAGTTAATTAAATAATTCACTTGTTTTAATGCTATACAAACTTTCATTTTTAGTGTTTTTTATTTTGTTATAAACTTTTTCTGTCCGTTTAGAATGTTCAATCTTTGTGTAATACTTGGTATTGCAATTTTTAAATTTTTGTAGTAATATTTGTTATTTACGGATAACAAAACTGGATAACATATCAGCATACCAGTGCATATAACTAACTTCTTAATTTAAATAGTTTTTAAAATATTATCCATTATCTTATATTTCTTTAAACTTTATATATTTTTCTCTTCCATAACACATTGGTTTTTACAACAAAACATTTTCTTATTTTCCGTTACTTATTTTCCCATTCTTAACAATTTTTGGTCTTTTCTCTAAAAAAGAAAGTCCCGATACAGACAACCAAATAATCTATAGGTCCTTAACCTAAACAACTCGTGTACCAACCTGCAACGGTTTTACGTCTAGCATATGATAGTTTTTTTAATTTACATTTAATTAATAAAAAAATAGTTAAACATTTTTGGGAGGGAAAGAGTGTCAGTTCAACTATTATTACAGATTACAGATTGGTAGTAGTAGTTTGTGACTTAAAGGGAACAATTTTATGGATTTGAGTATCTGTTGGTAGAATGGGTTATTAAAAACAAGGGTTCGTATAGTGACTACCCTTTGAACTTTATCTAACCTTTAAATGTCAAATTCTAAGATTGGAGCCGCGAATTATTCTAAGTATTGTCTCAAGTGCAACATATGTACCAGACGCAGACATTTGGGTGAAGTGTTACCTAGGATTCCTTTAAAAAACTTAATCAACCTGTAGCAAGTTTGAGTTGCTTTGGTATGGTGCTCTGTAAAGTTGAGGGATGAGTTAAATAGAACACTTAAGTCCTTAATTTATTTCACAGATTCAATAAGCTGAATATTAGGAAGGAGTAAGGAGTAGATATTGCCTGATGGCCGTTCAAAGTTAATCTGTTTAGATTTAGACATATTAAGTGGTAACTAACTGACCACCGACTAGTTAAAATGCTATAAATGTCAACCTGCAGTAGTTTAGGGTTAGTATCCCATATCTTAACATTGTCCACACAGAGCACCCTCGACGACATGGAAGAAAAAGAGGACCAATACGAAACTTAAACGTGCGATTAGAGAGAAAATCCTTTATCCATGCTAGGGTAGATCCAACAATGTCTACAGCCTTCAGATTAGAAATGATGGATTTTATTGAATGCTTTGCAAAGTCCAAATAGAACTGTCAAAAATTTCTGTAATGCTATTGGATAGGCAGTTAGGTTGGTGAGGCAAAACTTTTTAGGCACAAAGCCGTGTTAGGTAAGATTAACAATTTTAAACTTAATTAAGTGGTCTAGTAAATGGGATTTAATAATCTATTCTATGATTTTGCTAGAAGTGGAAAGAATACTGATTGGCTGATAGATTTCAAGTTTGAACCTGCATCCTGACTTGTAAATGGGTCTTATAAAAGCGACCTTCCATATAGAGGGAATTCGGGCAGATACAACTGATAAATTAAAAATATGGATTATTCGCGAGGTGAGGCGCGCGTCACGCTACACGTCCATTGGAGCGTTATTCATCCTTTTCTATTTTTTTTTGTTGCAGATTATTGCAGTGTTTTTTGCATTGTAATAGGCACTTGTTTTTTTTTAATAATTATAATTTTTGCTCGTTTTCTATAATTGTCAACTTCCACTATCTACCTTGATTTTATCTTGTTTTTAAATACTTTTTTCTGTAACTAATCCCCTTTACCTCACCATCTATTTCATATTTCCCCTCGAATCTTACTAATATCATCGATAATTAGAACCGAGAATCAAAAGGAGTTTTACTCCTACTCAACTCGTGTATTAACCTGTAACCTGTAAGAAACAAGGATATCCACATACTGTTTAAGAATTTTGGGATAGATGCCGTCAACTCCACAATACATGAACTTAAGACTTTTAAGGAAATTTTGGACGATAAGACCATTAGAGGTAAAAGGTTGAATGGATCTATCATCGGTATTGAAATGAAACTGGGTGCAAGAAGAGGACTGGAAGACTGCGTTAAAATATTTACATAACAAGTTGCAGCTAGAAAGTCTTGAAATCATACCTCTTTTTTATCTTTTAGACGGGGGAATAAAAGGTTAAATTCTTTTTCATTACTGATAAAATAAAGTATTACGTTTTTGTTAAACTTAGCTGCATTTAAAAGCTTATAAAATAGATTCCTATTGTATGCTTTGATATGCCTAGTGTAGTCGTTACAAACAGATAAATAGGTGTGGTGAAAGCATGGTAGCTTAGTAGCTTTCCATAAATGAAAGGCCTTGTCCCGTTTTTGGATTAGTTTACAAATGGATCTGAAAAGTTTGGGGTTGGTATGCGAGGAGATTCCAAAGGGGATAAAGCAATTGACCCCATAATTAATTATATTATTAAAGAAAGAATAGGCTTTTTCTAAATCTAGGGTATCTAACTGCTTCCAGTTGGTGTTGGATAAGAATTGTTTGAGTCCAATGAAATCAGCTTTCATGAAATCCAGTATGGGTTTTAAATTAAGTTTATTAATAGTACAGACAAGAGAGGAGGGATATACATCAGAAGATAATAAAAGTGGTCTCTTCTGCCTAGCGGTGGGAGGTAGGAGATTGTATCAATAATTGTGACTTTACTAGAGAAGACAAGGTCAAAATAAGAGGGTCTTAAACTAGATCTATATTTAGTTAGGGAGAGAACATGCTAATCGAGAGCATGTACAGTGCAGAGATCTAAAAGTTTAGAGTCAAAAAAGTTGGAGTCACTCGAAGAAAATACCCAATTGATAAAGGGACAATTGAACTTTTCTATATTAATAAAATGCTTAAAAGGTAAAGAAAGGATGTATTGAAGCTCGTTGATGAGCTCAACATTAAAAAGTTTGGAACGAGCTGGAGAACGGTAAAACAGGGAGCACAAGGTCCTAGATAAGAAGGTCTTATCAACTAAGTAAAGGAAGTTATAATCATCTTTGTGACTTAGAAAATGTACTGTAATTGTGGAGTAGGTTACATCCTCCCTAACGTAGGCTAAACACCCAATATATTTGCCTTTAAGGAAGTCATATCCGACAATATCACATCCTTCCATGTAGGGTTTACAGTCAAGCAAATCCTCAGTGAGTTAGGACCCTGTTATACCAAACAGATATAAGGAAGAAGAGGATTAAAGCTGTTGAACCTCAGTGAGTTTGTTGTTAAGGCTTAGAGCGTTTGTGAACGGTAGTAGCAATACTGGGGAGAGTTGGCGAAGCATGTAGAGGGATGGGATCGACTCCGGAGTAATAGATAAAATTCCTAACTATTGATATCAATAACCGGTCTGAGGGGAGTGAACTTAACTATAGGTAATACATAATAAGAAGGGATAAAAGGCTTAAACTGGCACACTAAACCAAAATTATCATTTTTTTTCCCAGGATTTGTCCTTTTAATATAAAATTTCGCTTGTCATTTTGTTTCAATTTCGTAATCAGTTCCCAGTGTTGCTCGTTTGTTTTTCATTATTCTAGTTGTTTTATTTATATTTTTTAATTAACAACTGTAAATTATTAATTTATTTAAGTATAATAGCCCAACTTTTACACTGTCCTCTTACACATCTTCGTTAGAACTAAAATTAAACCAATTTAATTGGAATTTTTAAATATATGTTTAAGAATGTGATGGTTTGTAGGATTTAGATAATCATTGACTACCCGTTCAGTCCCACAGCAATCAAGGAATCATTTAAAAACCATGTGGACATTAAAAAAATCTTTTATGTAATATTTGACAAATAATGTTATAGACAAAGTATAATATTCAAGAATATTACTCATAAATTTATTTAATGATTTTTATTAGTGTATTTTGTCTCCTTACTACATTGACATTTCTCCAAAGTTCAAAGATGACTCTCAAAATTGTTCAATGCTTCAACACAACTGATATTAAGAACTTAAACCATGATCGTTACTGTAAATACAATTTACCACACTAAAACATCGCACTTGTGTACAATTGTTGTGGAACAATTATCTTTAAGTTTATTCACTTGTAAGCTCTATAAAATTAACGCAATTTATAACAAAGAAACATCTTACCAAAATCAAATACTGATTATACACTAATTTGATTTAAAATTAATGCCATGAAAGCTATATATTGCTAATAATAAAACTTCAACTCCCCCAAAATACTGCAAACGAATGAGAAAACATATTCCAAATATATTTATTTAATTTGTAAATAATATTCTAAAAATGAAGCCATGCTCTCATATCCATTAAAAAATAAGTTAGAAAAATAACACACAAAAAACCAACGTAAAGAATATCATCACAAATATCCAATGTGTACAAACACATAACCAATAATTAATGTTGAATAAAAATAAGTGACATAGTTAGTATAATCTTTAAAAGCGGTAGATTATTGAACGTACACATTTTTTCAAACTTCACTTTGGAATCAAACGTAGACATTAAAAAGCAGTAAAAATATTTCAATGTTTTTTCAACAAAAAACATGTTCAATCTTTGCCAAGTTTTCCAAGCTAAAAAAACAAAGAATAATTAAAAAACATGAGAATCAAAAGTTTTTAATGATTTGTTTTCAACATAATCCCTTTTTCCTTATTATTTTTTTTGCCGAACATCACAAACAATTGCCTTACAGAGGTTATTTCGAATGTGTAACCAAAATAGGAAAATAATCAACATGTCCCAGTTACTAAACGACAATCTAGTTATTGCACCACTGCTCACAATAATTAAAGGGGATGCTCGTTACTTATCGGACCTCGGTGGGCACGGGTTCGAATCCCATCACCGGCACTAAAATGTGGGCCCAAGTTTGGCTTCGCTAAAATGTCCACTGCTGAAAGATGCGTTTCTCGTAAAACATTCAAAGTAGCAAACATTAAAAAAAACAATTGTCGGTCCTAAATTGCTACATAAGTTATGCATCTATCTTGAGCTACTATTTAAGTATTCTTTTGTATCTCTTAAAATAATAACTCAGTTATACCAACAACAATAAAAGTTAGTGACAAAGCCACATCTTCATTAATTCCAAATTCGCATAGCATCTCGAATAATCCCTTTCCATTGCTCACGATTTTCGGAGGCGTGTCAATCCAACCGGCTTAGTCATTGTTTCCAAGATAAAGTGCCGGTTAAGAGTGTGTAAAGATTGTCCCAAACAGCATTCGTCCAAGTACGTTTCTAACCACCTTTCCTCTTGTTCCAATCGGCAATTGGATAAGCCAAAATTACGATACGCGAGATTACATCAGGATTTCTACAAATAACGCGTCAAAATCAGTGCAATCTTCGATACCCATGATGAAAGATTGTGAAATTGGAGGTCATCTCAAATTTGTCAGTTGCTGATTTTTTCGTCCAATCCCTTGATATGGAGGATGCCAAATGGGTGTTGTGCCATTGTAAACTATATCTTCAATCAGCAATGAGCAAGATGGAAGTAGACAATTCAAAATGTCGCCATCATCGGTAATGGAAACTTCATATGTATTACTCAAATCTTCAAAATTATTAGCATCCGAGATAAGTCAAAATGATTAAACTTACATTATTTAATATCTTTAAGTAAAAACGTTCTGTTTATAATATTAGTAATAGTAGTAGTACTATCAGCCTAATCACTGCAATATCGCCTTTTTCACAAAATAAACCTTGCTCATAAGCAAATAATCTACTCATTAATACAAATTATTATTGTATATTCATATTGTAATAAGATTTTAGGTATATTTACTAATTAATACTATTCGATAAGTGAAAATATCAATGTACACTTTCTAATATATGATTTTGTCTAGTTCATTTTCTTCCCATTGTTTGTACCAGTCTGTCGTTTTTTTACACTAAGTGTACCTCTCTCTAGTGTGGTATTAAACATCAATGTTGCAATAATAGCAACCAACAAAATAATATCAAATAAGTGACAACAATCAATTTGCACTACCTGTAAAACTTCATTTCGGTTGTGTGTTACTATACTTGTTATTTAAGCCAATAGTAAATCAATCAACATCAAAATAAAGCACTGAAATAAATTTACTTGAATTAAAAAATCGGTCGGATTGAGCACATCCGTACATCCGTACAAGATGCGCTTCAAATTGCCTTGACTAGAAGCCATATTGGAATCACTGGCGAGATTGGACGATTGATGATGACCAAAACCCATGGCACCCGCATGACCTTTGTTAGCATTGAGACCAGTTGTGGAAGAATTGGAATTGGAGCCGCCACTAACAGCGGCACTTGACGATGACGAGCGAGCCCAGTCGAGTAAATTCTGGTATTCGACATAACATCCACCCCCGACCACAAACACGTACGCTTCGTTGAACGGCTGTTTGACACGGGGCATATTTCTACACATGGACGAATGAAATCATTATTATTATTATTATTGGATTGGGGAACATGAGACAACAAAATGTTTCCATGTATTTGAACATTCTGCCAAACGTTTTGCTTGTGCCCATGAAACATT
>JAKXYG010000622.1:47500-82854 GCA_025895645.1 Cardicola forsteri | reverse complement strand
AGTCCATTAGTTACAATGAATCCAATCACTACTTATACATTGTATTATAAAAAGTTTTTTTTTCCACAATAATTATTTTTGACACTTTAAAATGTGAACCTATATATATATATATATCATTTGAAAATGTGATAAATGACACAATTAACCTAAACGTTAGACCAAAAAGGTATTGCCACATAGAGAAATTCGTTTGGCAACAAAAAATCATGCCGCATCCAACACGACCAATTGTTCGTTTTTTTCCAAGTTGACGATATGGAAAAGTGCAAAATAATTATTTGCAAGAAAGGCCTTTTTAAAAAGTAAAAGTAAAAATGGAAAACAAAAACACACAACGTTTGACCGATACACACACACTCATATACGCTACATATATATATGCATGCATACTACACAATAGCCCAACTGTATTTTCTGTATTATCTTATCAAATTACAACATGCAAAACGTGACTACACTTTTGCCAATTTATTAATAATAATCAAACAACCTCAGCACCAGGCTTAACAACAACGTGTCAAGCCATTATTATTTTATTTTAATTTAAATTTTAGTTTGTCATTGGTGGTGTACGTGCTAGGCATTGTACAAAGGGTTTTGCAATAGTAACACTACCTAACAAACAGTAGTTTTTTTATAGACGAACATGTGGTTTTTAATATGCATGTGTCCGCACCCATATACATATATATAGGTATATGCATACTATACCATCTCCACATGCGCCCCCGGATATTTTCTTTACCAAATATTTTCATGAATATTGATTGATCATTTATTGGTTTATTTCACACTTGAAATTGCATGGTCAATTTGTTGAACAAAGTGAAACATTTTACACAAATGGATTCTACATTCAAGTCGCTGTTGATGGGTATTGCACGCTACTGCGGTAGATAGCAAGTCACTTGGACAAGTCAATTTTGAGAATTATGCAATGTGCGTCAAGATAATATTCTACAATTCCATTTGCCCACAATACCGGTTTCATTTTGGCATCAGCACACGTGTGTTGATTTTTGGGACAAACGAAACATCTGGCTTCGACTGTTTAGCCAACTTATCCGTTACCAAGCACACGCTAGTGATTTAATATGATAACCGTGTGTGTGTGATTGGGGTGGGTCGGTGCTGAATGGAAATAAGGTAAGTGACTTTGTACAACTACGATTCCCAAATCAAATACACAATTGTTTTGATTTACTTTTTGTATTATTTAATGTCACAACACTTATTGCGTGCAATAATCCTCCTTCTTATTAAAAAAAAATTAACTTTTATTTAAAAGAAGTCGGATTTATTTTATTTACTTATTACCTACCGCTACGTTTGATGTCAAGTAGGCTGGGATTGTTTTTTTTTTGTTTTTTTTTTTGATTTGGCTATTAAAACACCAAAATGACTTTTGTGAAAACATGTTGTCTAGAAAATGTGCAAATATTTTCTAAATTCATGGACCAGTGGTTAACTCTTGTTTAGAAAAAAAAGTCAACGATTATATTATCGTCCTGTGACAAATTGACCAATATATGTAAATATTGAAATGACATTTAATAGATAATCCCGTTTTGTATTTATTTATAGAAAATTAGTTAAAAATAATTTTTTGTCAAGTTATTATAGAATAAAATGGAGAGATCGCTTAAAACAATTTGATTATTGTGGATTTTGTATTCATGGCAAATGCTTAGTGTATTTAGTGGTATTCAACGGTATAAAACAAACATGATGACACGAAAAGGTCGAAGTTTGTACAAAGAGGTGGAGTCTAAATTTAAAATCCATATTATTAGGTTTAACAACCAACTATAATTACCGAGATATATTAGAATTGAATTAATTTAGTCTCAACATAATAATTTAATATAAAACCGCGTAAACAATAATAATTACAATAGTAATAATAATAGTAATAACAATAATAATAATAATAATAATAATAATAATAATAACCATAATAATAATCATAATAGTAATAATAAATGGAATAATAATAATAGTAAAAATAATAATAGTAATAATAATCGTAATAAAGTAATAATTATAGTAATAATACTAATAGTAATAATAATATTAATAATATTAATAATTATAACAGTAATAATAATAACAATAATGATATTAACACTAATAAAAGTAGTAATCATAATAGTAATAATAATAATAATAATTGTAATAATGATGATAATAGTAATAGTAATATTAATAATAATAATAGTAATAATAATAGTAATAATAATAATAATAATAATAATAATAATTTTTTTGTTAAAATATAAAATTAACAAGATTTGTTTGGAAGACAAAATCTATTATAACTATCGTAATATATATATTCACCAGAGATGATTAAAATGCTCTATTTATATCCAAGTAAGTTTGATTTACATTGGTGGCACGAAATATAGGACGTTATTGGGTTTGTTGTTTTTGAACATTCCAATTGTGCCTCTTTATAGTATGAATTGTTTGAAAATTATTGATAGTCGACGTAGTAAAAATGGAAATAGTTATTTATAAAGTATATTTTGAGTTGGCTGTTTTAATTTCTAGAACAAGTATGCGTAGGATACGTTTGTCACTTCGATACCAATGTTACATATTGGTATTCAATTTTATAAATATATTTTGCCCAAATATTATTGATAAGAAAAGATATTTTTTTCAAAATTGATAAATTTTGTTAAATTTGTCAATTATTTTTATGGAGAAAAAAATGAAACAGTTTTATTTGCTTCAGTCACATACATAAATATGTAAAAAAAAATATGATGTAATTAACTTAACATGAATAACTACACAGACATACACATACACAACATGCCTATGTTAGATCCAAGCTAAATTAAATGAAGGCAATATACCAAATAAATTCATGTCACAGTTTGCGTCTTCTATTATTTTATTTGGAATTATAAAGGGAACCCAATGCTTGAAATCGGTTTTAGTTTAAAAATAAGTAAAAATAGAAATGCAATATTTTTTTTCAAAATAATGCGTGTTGTTTAAATACTTCTTTCGATTTCTAAATTTTAATTATTGTTGTTATTATTATTATTATTAGTATATTTGATTCAATGTTTAATGTCAAACCTTTACGATTATCAAGTAAATATTACATCAAAGCTAAAAAAAGCCCAAAGTTTAGTGCCGGTTGTGGCATTTACCTTATACTTATCCCAGTTTAAATACTAATTAATCATTTACTTAAAAAAACGTTAATATTGTATAATTATATAATAGAAATTTACAGTTTATTACTTAATAATCTAGACACCGTCTAGAGATGATTAGAAATGAACCGACATAGCCAGTTCTAAATGTAAATAAAAGGGGGATTGTTTGCAGTAGAAAGAGCACCAAGCAGTGAAAGGATTGTAATTGTTTTAAATATGTTAAAGTAAAATGAATTCTTTTTATTATTAAACTAGCGGCACACCTATTGACTCGCACCTGGGTACGTATGAATTTGTTTTCAAACATTGGCCCTAAATGCGGGCCCACGTTTGACTACGCTCAAATGTACACTGCTGAAAGGCGTTTACCCTACAACATTTAAAGTAGTAAAAATAAATACAATAAAAAATAAAACAATATACGTAAATATTTGTACAAATTACCAGTTGGCAATTTTACTCCTTATTTATGGAATACATAAGGCTAATTGTTTAATAATTCTAATGCTTCAACTGGATGCAATATATTGCCAAATGGATAAAACTGACCAGAGACAGCAATCCTTTATTTGTTAAAAAACATTTTACAAGCAACATTTTTCAATAGTGGACATTTTAGCAAAGCAGAATGTGGGCCCGCATTTTAGTGGGCCGGTGGTGGAATTCAAACTACTATGCCCACTGAGGTCCAAGTCGAGCGCTGTACCGCTAGACCATCCCGGCAGGAAAAGCTGTAAAGGAGGAAGAAAAAAAATAATTGCTTAGAGTTATGGTCTTTAAACAGAGCGTTTGTAGACTTAAAATTAGAACATAGTTTATTGGTTGAACTTGGATTGTTCTACAGTTCTTAAAACAAAATGGATTATTAAACAATGTATTGCATACAGTCATAATTCTAATTCTTCTTCTTCTTATTTATTATTTATGGTTATTGGCTTAGATACTTCAGTAGAAGTAGCTTTTAGCACACAAAAAATATGTACAATTATAAAAATACAATACAATTAGCAGTATGTAACATCAGTCCAAAAACAAATAAATAAATAAATAAAATAAGATTAAATTATCTAGATTAAAAAACAAACAAACTCAAAATCAATGTATATTTAAAAGTCATGTTCAATATAATATGCGTATAGAGGCATGGTATTATTTAGGAAACGTACTAATAAATTAAACAATTAAACAATACATGTTTAACTTTTGTGTTAATAAAAAACATTATGCCTTCAACAACATCCAATTTTTAAACAAACAAATAAATAAATAATAATTGAAATATAAATAATTTTTGGACAAGATTTTTTTATTTTAAATTGCCAAAATACAAGTTTTCATGTCAGTTAGGCAACTTCTTGAATGTTGGGTACAAAATATATTTGACTTTCAGCCTTGGACAAGGATTGATTACTCCCTTATCATTAGAACTCAAATGAGACTTTTGTTCACAAAAATTGTTTGTACAAAAATTACTTTTTATCAAATGTATTAAAACAATATATTCATTAAACGCTATCAATATTCGTCTTATTTCGCCTATAACTCAATTAAAAATTTGAATCCATTTTAGATTTTTCGTCAACAATTTCAAATTTGTCCAATTTATAATTAAATTTTTTAGTACCAAAGGACATTTCTTTATTCTTTTTTTACCAATAATATATTCTGTCTAAAATGTTTGAGCACTATTAATATCAATAATATTATAATTAAAATATTGTACATTAAGACAATGGAAAATAAACAATAATTATACATGTCTCAGCATTAATAACAATAATAATTTACTTGTTTTTTATAAATAAAATACTATTAAAAACTGAAAAAAAATAGTTTAAAATTAATTAAAATAAATTGATAATGTATTTTATAACAAATATTTAATTTAAACTAACTTAAAGTAATAGCACTGGGCTCGGGTAATCACAAAGGTTCTGAAACAGGACAGACACTTATCATTGTTTTTCAGCAATCTTTAATTATCAATGGGTTTTTAAGAGATTATATGTTTTTAGAAATGTTATATTAGTATTGTCAGATTCACTTGAATAATAAATTTACTAGGTTTTCAAGTCAACCAGGAGCACTGTACAGCTGTTTCATCCTTATTTGGAATCATCATGAGCGCATACCTTTCGAGTTTTGCACATACACATGAACTTGAACCCACGCCCTATCTGGTGTCAGGCCAAGGTTATCAACCCGTAGCTCGGTGGTTTAAGGCACTGGTCTGGACGTCGGTTCAAATTCATATGGGTGTGTGTGTAAAACTTGAAAGGTATGCGCTGACGATAATTCCAAATAAGGATGAAACAGCTGTACAGTGCTCCTGGTTGACTAAAAACCTAGTAAATTTATTATTCAAGTGAATCTGACAATTCTAAAATAGCAATCTTTAATTAATTAATTATTAAAAAAAATATTATTTTTTTGGGGGGGGGGAACGCATTTTTCAGTAGTGGACATTTTAGCGAAGCCAATGGTGGGATTCGAACCTATGTCCACCAAATCCGGGCCGATAGTTGTAACACTAGGCCTACAGTAGAGAGGTTTTACGTCAATGTCTTGCTATGTACTGGAATAAAAAATGTCGCTAAAAAACTATATTTCTATTTAAATGAGCATGGGTTAGAGTGCTGACTATCTTTTATGGTTTTACTAAAAATGTACATGCTAAACAATGCTTTGTACATGAAAAATTTAAACAATAAATAATACTGTGTATTTTAACAGTTAAAGTTTAATATTGCATGACAATGCTAAAAAATGGCTTAGTAGTAAAATTGTCGACCAATGAACCGCGATTTGAAGTTGGAATCAAAGCAGCACTTTCGGTGTAGAATTGTGCGTTAGATTATTTTTACTGCAGTCAATATATTGGACTATTTTTTAACTTATTCATTGCAGAAATGACGACAAGAAAGCACTTTGAAAAATGAATGCATGTCGCTATCGCTCTTCAGTTGGACCACTTCAACAATACGCCCATTTTATTTTAAATTATTGTAAGTTTAATAATCATAACAATCGTAAAATGTATACCGAGTCTAAGTAACCATACAGCAGCACAATTAGATACGTTTTAAAACTGTTAATTTGGTAAATAAAAATTATAAGTCGGGGAATTGTGTTTATCCGTACTGCACTTCTCCACGTAATAGCCTAGCAATTATTATGATACTTAGAAGTAGTAGTAGCAGTAGTAGTAGTAGTAGTAGTAGTAGTAGTAGTAGTAGTATTAGTATTAGTAGTAGTAGTAGTAGTAGTAGTAGTAGTAGTAGTAGTAGTAGTAGTAGTAGTAGTAGTAGTAGTAGTAGTAGTAGTAGTAGTAGTAGTAGTAGTAGTAGTAGTAGTAGTAGTAGTAGTAGTAGTAGTAGTAGTAGTAGTAGTAGTAGTAGTAGTAGTAGTAGTAGTAGTAGTAGTAGTAGTAGTAGTAGTAGTAGTAGTAGTAGTAGTAGCAGTAGCAGTAGCAGTAGTAGTAGTAGTAGTAGTAGTAGTAGTAGTAGTAGTAGTAGTAGTAGTAGTAGTAGTAGCAGTAGCAGTAGCAGTAGTAGTAGTAGTAGTAGTAGTAGTAATAGTAATAATAGTAATAATAGTAATAATAATAACAATAATAATAAAATTAAGATTATTAGTAATAATAGTATATTAGCAATAAAAATAGTAATATAATAATAAAAGTATTATTAATAATAATAATAATTATTATTATTATTATTAATATAGTAATAATAATATTAATATTACCAATAATAATAATAAAAGTATTAATATTAATAGTGATAATAATAATAATAATAAAGATGTTAATAATGATAGTAATAGTATTAATAGTAGTAATTATATTTGCCAAGCCTAACCCAATCACGACTTTTCATTTCGTAGGTTGAAATGATACACTAAATTAGCCATTTACAAGTTACAACACACACTCGAAATACATCGCTATACATGTCTACATAAACGCGCGTGTGGTGCAATCTATATTACACTCATACACACACACACACACACACACACACACACAAGCACACATGCAAAAGACACTAAACAATTATGTCCGTATTGGCACACCGTAATTTGTTTTACCAACACAATATCACCTTAAGATCAACATGCCATGTACTTCCAATATATTACACATTGAAAATACTTAACCTATGCTTGTTTGTGCACGCAAATGAATACACATCAAATTTCGAATGTGGATACACACTAGTACTACTAATATATTTATTATCCTAATCACTGCATACAAAAGACGCATACAATAGCACACAATAGATAGAGACGTACATCCATTCATCCTCTTATCTGTATACATATATATGTGTGGCATGACCAACTATAGTTTGTTGATTTGTGTCCCGGGCACCTTGCCTACACACATCTTTGAATCGATCATTCCCCGAAAAATGAAAAATGCAGTGTGACAATTGAACCGTCTTTAGAAAGTTTGTTCGTTTGTTTGAATGGTGGTGCATTTTTGAAAAATACCATTTTTAAATACAACTTCATAGACATTATATTAATTGTTATTTTTCAAACATAATAACGATTGTGGTTTGATGTTTTGTTGATTATCGGTATTATTATTATTATTATTATTACTATTATTGTTTGATTGCTTTCCAGTAGTAATACACACATGATTGAAAATAGAACAAGCAGGCAAGTACATTATTGTTACGATAACGTTAAACAAATTTTATTTTCCATTTGTATAATGTATGATATATATATTTTTAAATTAACGCATGTGGAAATTAGCTTCCATAAATAAGATATGATTTATGATGTGCAATATACATAAATTGTAATACATTTTGTATTTGTATTTAATTTTGAGCGTTTTTATAAATTAATTTTTTCGTATAACTGTAGCATTTTAAAAATAATCAAAGGTGTGTTTTTTTGGAGGCGGGAGAATGGAACTTGTTTGATTTTTGTAAAATTTTCAAATTGTAACTTGTTTTTTGTAAACAATGTATATAGATAAAGTAATATTTCATACAAAAAAGAACTATTTAAAAAGTTATTACAAGTTTTGCCATTTTAATTACTTTTAAACCAATGATTTTTTTTAAAAAACTATCCGTAATATAAATTAAAATATTGAGTTTGACAATTATGAGGTGCATTTTCTGTTTAATTGTTTACTTGTAACTGTTGAAAAATACAGGACGGCGCTTTGCAATTGATTTTGTAGATGGCAGTATACGTTTCTGAATTATTTATACATGTGTATTAAGAATAAATTGGTACAATTGTAGACTTTATAAGTATGTTTTAATTCTTTTCAACACGATTATTATTATATTATACAAAACCCTTTTGTTTTAAAAATAAGCATGGGGCAATAAGACAACAATTACAGCAAAAACAACAAAACAAGGTTTCGTTGGTATTGAAGATTCTGCAAATCGAAAATTGAGCTTCCTTTCGGTTTTCACTCAACCCTGTCATCTGTGTAACTCTGTCATCTAGATACGTGCGATCACTTCTTTGCTGTTGTTTTCCGTAGGAGCATAACGTTTTTACAGAGGCCAGGTTGCTAACATTGCGCGCTCAAACCCTCCTCCTTTATCCAGGCTTGGGACTGACTAGATTGTATCATTTTTGATCCTAACTAGGACGAGTTTTTCAACACGAAGCCGGGGCTAAATAGGTTAAAGTTCAAGTGATTTAAATTTCTATTCAATTACAAATCAATTGTTTTAAGTACCAAAATCCAATTATTACAATTATTGATCTTTTTATATTATCAATATAATTAATTATTACCAAATATTTTTTACATTTTAATATTTTATTTAATTTTTGACAATGTCATAAACTCAATAATTTAATTTTTGAATTGAATAATTAAACTGTAAATCCAATGCAAAACGTATTGGTTAATAAGGATTACGTTTGCATTGTGCAATGGTTTACATGCAAGTGGCTAAGTCTCTATCTACTTGTTAAAGAGTTTTTACCAATTTGCGGCAAAACACATTTTTCAGCAGTTGACATGTTAGCGATATCGGTGGTGGAAATCGAACATACGTTCGCCCACGTTCGAGTCGAGCGATGTACCGCTAGACCCCCAGCACAGTCGCCAACGTTATATTCTAACAAGTAGATTTTCAGTTATGCTATCATTAACAATTTTTTGAGCAAAACACCTTCACTTTTAATGTTTGCTGTAATATATATATTATATATTATATATTATACAAAACCCTTTTGCTTTAAGAATAAGCATGGGGCAATAAGACAACAATTACAGCAAAACAACAACAACAATAACAATGTCTCGTTGGCAATAAAGATTCTACAAATCGAAGATTGCGCTTTCTTTCGGCTTTCACTCAACCTTGTCATCTGGTAACTTTGCCATCCAGAAACGTTGTTGTTTGCCGGAATGGCGTCATCTTTCACTGTTTCCGCAGCAGTATAAATTTTTACAAAGGCCAGGTTGCCAACCTTGCGCTCAAACCCTCCTCCTTTATCCAGGCTTGGGACTGGCTAGATTAAATCATTTCTTAATATATATATATATATATATATATATATATATATATATATATATATATATATATATATATATATATATATATATATATATATATAATTAATAAAAAACAGATCACATGCCATCTTTTCAGTTACCAAATGATTAAGGACATTTCAAAGTTCAAATAATTCAATAATCTATGTGATCGCCTTTCTTTTGAACAACCTGATCCAGACGTTTTGGAATGCTGTCGATAAGAGTGTTGATATATTCTTGTTTTATCTCACATTGAACAACAAACCGAATACGTTCACATAAATGCTCAATTTCAGCATGCTTATTGATGTTGCGCCTTAGCATACTGAAAACGTTTTAATAACATTGATGTCCGGGCTGTTAGGTAGTGATTGAGTGAAAGACAGCTTTTTTTGATTTAACCCCTCTACTGTCTAAATGTAAATATAAAGCAAATAAGGTAAACTTAAATAAATATGACGTTACCTTTTTGGACATATGACATGTCCTGAAATACTGTAGTAACCTCAGTATAAGTGTGCTGCATTTCATAATGAAAAATATCTTTCATGACTGAAACAAATTTTTCACTATTTAAGGTACCAGATATAATTTTCCATTTATAGATTGATTATACTTAATACCAAACCAACACATTACTTGTCGAGGGTGGGCTTTCCTTCTAACAACCAGGAGTGAATGTTTTTGAAAACTTGACTCACACAACACTTTGTTTTTGTATCGAAATGATTCGTCCCAAATTATTATATAATTAGCAAAGTATACGGAATGCCAATAACATCAGTGTCGATCACTCCATAGTTTACAAAAGGTTAATCTTTTATCCTTTTGTTTTTTGGTAATAAATGGCTTAACTTTTGGTGATTGTAGAATCAAGCTAGATTCTATTGTCCTGTTACTGATCGTAGCATAATTAAAATTATTTAAACTATTTCTTTAGTTTATATATATATAATTCTATAACAATTTTCTAATTATCCGTAGTGCGGTTTTTAACCATTGATAATCCAATGAATTGTTGAAAGGTTGTTAACTCTGTATAAATTCGCCAAATTTTTCGGTAAAAATCCTTTATTTTTTAATTCTTTGATGACACGATATTCATTTTCGGTAAAATGAAAACAATTTTTTATCACTATTGTCCATTTCACAAACAACGCAAACAGAAAGCAAAATGAGCGGATAAGCGGAATCTCAAGGTTAAACATAAATAATGAATTATTCAATTTGCTTTAAAATTTTTATTTAAAATCTTTTAAAAGTTATTTTTATTATTTTTATTTATATGTAGATTAAAATAGTTAAATGTTTATTTTGATAATTATTATGAAATCACAATTAGATCAGAGTTGAATGTGCATTTAACATTAATTTTAACGATCAGTCATTGTTTATTTTTAATGAAATTAAGCACACCAAATAATAATGAGCTAATTATCATAAAAGTTATGTAACTTCAACTTATTATCCACGTTTAAATAGAAGTAGCTTTTAAAATATGCTATTTTAGCCAAAACATTTTATGTCCAGTCATACGGAACAATCTTGCGTTGCCCCGTAATTTAAATTCTACATACATATTACCAAGGCATTCTATAGAATTAAGTGTAATGCACCAAGCACTTACATTTCGAAACTTAAAAAATGTATTTGGACATTTTTCTGGTCTAAAAATATTTTGTTCATTATTGTGGACAATTTTAGGATGCCTTGAACCAAGTACTTTATAATGCACTAATTTAGGAATAAACCAGTTATGGCAAATAATTAAATTGTAACAATATTTGTCAACGTGTGTACTTTGTATAAACCGTTCTATTTAGACATACATAATGTTAACAAATTGTTCCAAAAAAGTCAAACTCCCCAAAATTTATTTGACATATTGTCTCGACCGAAGCGAAGTGCAAATTGAACATTGTATTGAATTGAAAAACAGCAAATGCAAATGTCCAATTTAGAGACACGAGATACCACGATGCGATTGTACATGGACATTTAAAAAAATGTATTCTTACTACTTGGAATGTTTTGAGACGGGAAATGCGTCTTTCTACTGAGCCAAACATGTGCCGGTGGTGGGATTCGAACCTGTGCCTAGCCAGGTTCCGATAAAACACTTTTGGCACACTTGTTGGCCTTAAAGATTGTACTTATCGACAAATAAAAGTCAATTCGAAATTTTCCGAATCTTGTCATTCGAATTAAGCTGATTTCATTGAGTTGGCAACACATTTTTTTGGTTTCAACATTGAAATGTTGGTATTGGGCTTTCATTTCGCTTTATTTTCTAATCCAGACTATTTTTGTCAATTTTTGTCCCAGCGTCCTTTTGTTGTTTCTTCAGCACTATTTTCAAATAAGTCAGGTTGTTAATTTTGAACTCAACGCCTCCTACATTTTTAAATCGATTTAGAACAAACTACAGTAGAATATATTTAGTCGATAAATCAAGCTTATTTTGATTACATGTTTATATATACATATTTATTTTAATTTTATGTTTATTACTGTAAATGTTTTACAAGAAACATCTTCCAGCAGTGGACATTTTAGCGAAACCGAAAGTGGGCCGGTTGTAGGATTCGAACCCCCATGCCCACCGAGGTCTAAAGTCGAGCGCTGTACCACCAGATCATCCCGACACACACATATATATGTATATATATAATTATAGTAGATTGCTTGGCACATATGATGTAACTATAATTTAGATAATTTATCATTTTTTTACTATTTTGAATATTTTACGGGAAACATCTATTAGCAGTGGACATTGTTGCGAATCTAACCGTGGGCCCGCATTTAGTAGGCCGGTAATGGGATTCGAACCCATGCCCACCCATATTCGAGTCGAGCGCTGTACTGCTGAACTACAGCGGTACTACTAAATAACAATTACAATGAGTTGTTATAAGTTTTTATAATTCTGTAAATATTGCACTTAACCGTCCTAACAAAGTTATCATTTTTTCAATGTCAATATTGTTGCCACTGAAAAAGTTACTATTGCTGGAATTGCAACATAAAAAGTGCGGAAAGAATGTGGCAGCATTTGTTGACGGGATTTGGCGAAAACCGAATAGAATTTCCAATCTTCAATGCCAAATATTGAATATCCAATTAGCGTGCGCTGTCCTATACTTTTTAGAATAAAATTGTTTTCAAATAAAACAATACACCAGTTTCTATTTATAATATACAACAACCCCCCCCTATTCCAACATTATTTATTAAAATTAAAAAAACCCCACATAATTTGTTGGAAAAAACAAACAAATAGCATTATCAAAAAATGCATAAACAGGATGAACTTTATATTTTGGGCATTTTATCATAATTTCTTCCAGTCATTTTAAATACCAATAATCTATTTGAAGAATTAAAATGTTGTTTAGTCGGTTCGAACAAAAAAAAACCCCGATAAACGTTTTAAAACATTCGTTTTATTTCGACTTAACATATCTAAAAATAAATCTGTTTATATTTGACTTATCCACTTTATTTGATAATTGCATTTTTTCCCTCATATACTGTTATTTCATAGCAAATATTATTAATATATAATAATAATTATTATTGTTGTTGTTGTTGTTATCATCAACAAAACCAGCAATAATAATCGTAAACAAAAATGTACAACATGAACAGATGTAGACATTACACAGCATGAAATAATTAGTGTTTTTTTAAAGTTTAAATATTCAATTTGTTTTTTTCCATCCTTCGACTGACTAACAAAACGACCTTTGAAAGATGTTTTATGTGTTTAAATGCATGAACATTTTTGATATTAGCCCAAGGTATTTGTAATTATTTACATTGACAATGGTTGATCAAGTATGAAAATAAATCAAATTGCCAAACGCACTTATATTGTCATTTCGATAAATGGATGCATTTTAAAAATGTATGTGTAAAAGTGACCAATTGCTTTTATTATTATTTTTACTAGTTGTGAATATTTCGAGACAGAAAACGCGCGCATCTTTTTAGCGAATCACAACGTGGGCCCGCATTTAGTGGGCCGACAGTGGGGATTCGAACCTCGATCTCCACCCAGATCCAAGTCGAGTGTTGTACTACGAAACTACCAGTGCTTTCAAGCAAGTAGGTATTTTAGCAAAGCCAATTGTAGCACTCAAACTTGAGTCCGGCGCTCTACTACTAGATTACTGTAGTACATGGCTTTAAATGTTGTAGCGACTTGAACATGTAACAACTACCGTTTGCAAAACATAAATCTTAGGTATCCGTCTTGTTGGGTAAGAAAACGATAAATGAACACATTTATTTTTTCATTTTGGTTGGTAACGTCGTAACCTCTTCATTGTTTTTTTTAAAAATATTTAAACGGTATATAAACGATTGACTTTGATGGCTTGATAAGCGTAACAAACGTAGAAGAGTAACAAAGCCTTTTGGCTGGTAGATGCCATCCTTGTGAGATTGCCTGAATTTTTGTTATGGTTATCTCCCTTAGCCGAACAGCTACATATGGTATACGTATATCCTAAAATACCTTTTAAGTATCCTGAGTGTATGCTCGCACCCACCCGCTGTAGCGGAAGCCCAGTTATACCACGGTGCAGTCGGTCCTTGCTGTTATTAGTTTTGATGCCTAGGGGCATCTGGTCCAGGATGCACTACGTGGAGAACGAACAGTCAGGAAAATTACCATCATTGAAAATTGAGACGTAGTAAGAATGACTCAAATCCTCAGGCTTATTAGTATCCTATAAAAGTACATTGATGCACTTTATTAAGAATTGTTTACATGTGATTCGTTGTTTTTCTATGTAGGTGTCATTTCGATTTGTTCAGAATACGTTCGACACTTTACCAACTGTCTATTTTTAAGAGAAATGTATGCGTACAGTTCATGTGTCTGTGTCTATGAGGCTCGATATATCCACATTTGGGCTTTTACCATTTTTTGGTGTTGTTTGTCGTTACGACTACATTTTCCTGTTTTGACCTCCAGCTCCTTTTCTTTTAACTATACTCCAAATAAATTGTATAAAACGATGTAAGATACTATTTATAGTAGACTCTATGTATACGTGCGTGTTATATTATTAGTGAATAATTTGCATTGAATAAACTATTCCATTCGTGCTGCAATGATCTAGTGGGGGTACAGCGATGACCCAAGTGCTACTGTCGGTATTAAATACTGGCCAAAATGTGCCAAAATGTGCTCTTACTGAAAAATAATTTTTGGTAAAGTATTAAAGCAATAATAATAATAATAATTATTATTATTATTATTATCATTATTATTATTATTATTATTATTATTATTATTATTATTGCTATTATTGTTATTAATATTATTATTATTATTATTATTACTATTATCATTATTGTTATTATCATTATTATTATTATTGTTATTATTATTATTATTATTATTATTATTATTATTATTATTATTATTATTATTATTATTATTATTATTATTATTATTATTATTATTATTATTATTATTATTATTATTATTATTATTATTATTATTATTATTATTATTATTATTATTATTATCACTATCACTATCATTAATAGTATTATTATTATTATTATTATTATTATTATTGTTATTATTATTATTATTATTATTATTATTATTTCTGTTGTATGCAAAATGCACTTCAATATTTATTAGTGTTTGTTCTCTGTGTGTGTGTGTAATTAACTTTGTCACAATTTTCAATCTCTTGGTATGAACACATGCTTACGATGTGTTTGCTGTTTGGATGATTACAACGTTGTGTATGACTATATATATATATATATGTACTTATAACCTATAAAGAAATTTGTGCATTACAATTAAAGCATTCTATATCTAAAACAATCTTTATTTCTAAATGGCATTTAAAGAATTTTGTATCCAATTCTACATTTATTTTAAATATTAATTTTTAAATTTACAAACATTGAAAAATGTATATTTTAAAGTCAAAATGTTCTATTAGAAAAATGCCCATATTTTGATTTGGTCTAGCATTGTAGCGCTCGACTCGAACCTGAGTGCGTTTGAACCCCATCACCGACTTACCGACTTGCCGGGGTGGTCTAGCGGTACAGCGCTCGAATTCGGACATCGGTGGGCATGGGTTCGAATCCTATCAACGGCACTAAAATGCGGGCCCACATTTGGCTTCGCTAAAATGTCCACTGCTGAAAGATGCATTTCTCGTGCAAACATTCAAAGTAGCAAACATAAAATTAAAAAAATAATAAATAAATAAAAATACGGGTCCACGTTAAGGCTTTGCCAAAATGTCCACTATTGAAAGATGCGCGTTTCTCGCAAAACATTTAACGTAGTAAAAAAACGTTAATTGAAATATAGCAACAAGCATGCTTAACAATACAGTGTTTTCATTTTAATGTTGTGGTGGCGGGTGGTGGTATTGTATTTTAACCTGAAAACGTCATCATAATTTTTTAAAACAATGTATTTTATTCCATTTTTTCAAAAACATATGAACTTCAATGTTATCGAAATGCATTTTTTAACCCTAAAATATACATAACAGAAGCTAAAAATGTCACTTTGTAACAATTTCGTTCAAAAAAATCAACAATTATTAATAATTCAATTTGTGGTCATTGATTGAATAACAGATGAACATTTTCTCAGTTTTCAGCACCTGGGTGCATTGTCGTAAATTGCTTTTCACAGTCATTTCTTTCACAGTAAGACATTTTATTTGCAAGCTGTCACTTCTTTTTATGACACTAAGCCGTCTACCAAGTAGTCCATAAAATCTACCTTCTAAAAAATTGATAAAATCAAAATGATAGTTTAATAGTTGTACCGGAGTAGCGCTCGACTCGGGCCTGGTGGACATAGGTTCGAGATCCCATTACGGGCACTCAATGGGGGGCTTACGTTTGGCTTCGCCAAAATATTAACTGTTGAGAGATGCATTTCCAGTTACAAAACACAGTTAAAGTAGTACAAATAAAGCTTATTAGTGTTGGAGATAGCAATGAGATAACTCAAAGGGTGGATTCAAAATTAGGCAAATGTGAATTCAAGTGGCCCTGTCGGTCCTTGATCGGCTTTGCCAAATGTTTCCTTGCGTTGCCCCACAAAACATTGCAACCGATGAACCAATTCAATTATATTGAACTTTCCAATGTAGAACAATAATTTTTACCAATGTGCTATATTTAGTAACAGCTGTTTAAATTTGTTTTCAATAAATTATATATATATATATATATATATATATATTACAAAATACATTTGTAATTTGAATTTTTATTTAACAACTATTTATTTTAGATTAATTGGTGCACACAGATTGTGTCTAATAGGATTCATTTTATATTTTCTTCTTGAATTGTTAAATGCCACAGTAAGTGCATTTCTATTGTAATTATTATGTTGTATATTTTTATCGTAAATAATACAATAGTAAATTATTATTGTTATTATTATTTTTTTTTATTGAAGTTGTTCAGTTGACACAATAATGGACACATATTTTAATTGTAAATATATTTTCTCTTTTAAAATAACTCTACCGTAGCTTGTCTTAATGCTCGTTAAGAACGGAGAATGGTCAGAAGACATAGTGAAAAACATAATTTAATTTTTACTAAGTAATTATTGCTGCACAATATACTTTGAAAAATAAAAAACCATCTTTCATTAGTTACATTTCGATAGATGCAATATTTTTTTGGTTGAATACAAATGATTGGGAAAATTTTACAAGACTACCAATTGATCAATGGATAACACCAAGAACTGATTGGCGGATGGCAAACTTGGAGTATTAAGAATGCTCATAGAAAAAAAGAAAATGGAACTTAGTAGAAATAAAGATACTTTGAAGGTCGATTGGATTGTCCAGATTTGACAGAATAGAAAATGACGCTATCCAAGGAAAGCCCAAAATTATCGAAGCTCATAAGAAGATTGGAAGAAAAGCAATCGAAGTGAAGAAAACGACGTTGCAAAACGAATAATGGCGTTGGAAGTGGAAAGCAGAACTAATCGAAATTGATCAAAATGACGATGGTTCAATTGTGTCATGGTAAATATGACAAAAATGAGACTGACAAAGATTGAGGCTGCAAACGGGACCAGATGGAGAATGCTGCTTAGAAACAACAACTCTTCATAAAAGAGGAACAATCTGTTAAAGGAAAAAAATGAAGACTTTTGGGGAAAAGGATTTTTTGGATTATTATTTAATAGACCCAATTTTAAGCAATACAACTCCTAAGCTAATTAGTGTTAAAAATGTAGTTATTAAAGTAAAACATCTGTAGCAATTACATAACTCAAAAAAAGAACTCAGTTTAATTATGTTATATACAATATTATATAATAAGTAAGATACAATTACAATTTTGTTAATATCTACTGTTAATCTAAAAAATAATTGTATAAAAGTTAAACTTGTTCAAAATTACAAATCGGGTAAAATTACTGATATAAAATATAACGTTAAATGTGAAAAAGAAATAGAACACATGGAATATTTTCAGTTACCAAATAATTGATTGAATAATAAAGAACAAAATGTTTAATTATTAATGTGATCGCCTTTCTTTTTAACCACTTGATCAAGGCGGTTTGGAATGCTGTTGATGAGATTGTTGATATATTCTTGTTTCATCTCATATTGAACAAAAAACTGAATACGATCACACAACTCCTCAATTTCAGTATGCTTATTGATGTTGCGCTTTAGCATACTGAAGAAATTTTTAATAACATTGATATCCGGGCTGTTAGGTGGCAATTGAGTGAATGATAGTTTTTTCGATTTTAGCCCCTCTACTGTTTAAATGTAAATATAAAGCAAATATAGTAAACTTAGACAAATATGACGTTACCTTCTTGGACGTATGACATGGAGCATTGTCCTGAAAAACATTAGTAAGCCTGGTGTGACTGTGTTGCATTTCATTATAAAAATCTTTCTTCATTAATGAAACAAAATTTTCACTATCTAAGGTACCGGATATAATTTCCCATTTAATAAGTTTATTATACTTAATACCAAACCAACACATCACTTGTCGAGGGTAGGCTTTTTTAACTACCGGAAGTAAATGTTTTTGAAAATTAGGCCTGCATAGTAATTTATTTTTGTATCCAAATGGTCCATCCCGAATTATTGTTTCATCAGCAAAATATACAGAACGCTAATAAGACAATCTTCGTTCAATCCACTTGTTATAAAACATAAATCTACATTCTTTTTGTTTTTTATTAATAAGTGGTTTAACTATTGGCGATTCACGTGTTAAACCAAATTCTCTTTCACGGCTTCTCACCATCGAATAACTAAATTCATGTAAATTATCTTTTACAATATTCGAAATAGGCTTGTTGTAATTTTTTTTAATTCCATTAAAATTTTTCAATCATCGGTCTTACTTATTTTCTTTTTCTTCCAACATAATCATAGTTTCTTGGTTTTATCCATTCAAAACACGATAAATTGTTGTAAGACTTACTCTATACAATTCCGCTAATTGTTTAGGCAAAAATCCATAGTTTTTAATTTTTTTATAACATGGTGTTTATTGTCATTAAGATGGTAATCTTTTCTATCGTTGGTATTCATTTTACAGAACGAAAACAGATAAAGGAATTAATCTGATTCCCAAGGTCAATTATAATTTAAAATTAAAAAAATTTTTTAGATTACTGAAAAAATTTTATTAAAAATAAATAAATAAATAGTTTAAAAAATATTTTTAAGTAATTAAATTTTAATTTTAATTAGTATTATGACGGTACAACTGGATCAAAGTTGAATGTATAAATTTTACCTATTAAACGTTGTTTATTTTTGATGTAATTAAGCACACAAATTAATAATCGACTAATTATTATAAAAATTATATAGATTCAACTTATTATCCACGTTTATATAAGCGCTGTTTTTAAAATATACTATTTTAACCGACTCAGCATCTTTAAATAAATATTTCTAAATAAATATAAAGCACCTATTACATATTTTACATTATTTTAAATTCTTAATATTTATTTTTACTAAAAAATAATTGGAGATAACAAATTAATTAGATTAATTTTTTTTCTGAATTTTTAACACTAATTTATTCAATGGCTGTATATTATGCAACTAATTTGTAAAAAGCATTTTCAAGTAATTGGGAAATTTGATTTTGTTGCCAAACATAAAAATAATGCCTTTTTTTTGTAAACATTTCGCTACCTACAGGAAACCAACAAATGCTTTGAATTGTGTACACCTGACAAATGCAATTGTACAGGAAAAAAAGGCCAACCCGTAAGATTTGAATTTTCAATATTTATGAAATTATTTTTATGTATATTATATATTATATATTATATATTATTATACTTATACTTATTATTATTATTATTATTATTATTATTATTATTATTATTGTACATATTGTTATACATATTATTATTATTATTACTATTATTATTATTGTACATATTATTATAGATATTATTATAATTATTATTATGGATATTGTTATTATTATTACTAATGTTACTATTATTATTATTTTTATAGTCATTATTATCATTATTGTACATACTCTTATTTTTATTTTTATTATTATAGTCGTTATTATTATTATTATTATTATTATTATTATTATTATTATTATTTTATATACCTAAATTGAATTTACTTTTACGTAGGGCTATCCTGGAGCTCAAGGTATTGTGGGCGAACATGGACCAGCCGGTGAACAAGGACCTGTTGGCTATTCGGGACCACGGGGAAGCAAAGGAGATGACGGTTTGAGAGGTTTGCCCGGTCCAAAAGGAGAAATGGTAAGAAAGCTGGGTATACTACTTACAAAATTACTTAATTAAAATCCAAATTGAATATTGATTGATACATTATATTTTCTTTTTCTTTTTAGGGTTTACCTGGACCCAAAGGATATATGGGTATAGATGGAGAAATGGTAAATTTTACTTTTTACTCTCTAATACCATATCGTCCAATTGTAGGGCTATCATGGTTCTATAGGCAACAAAGGAGACAAAGGAAATTCAGGATGCGACGGATCAATAGTGAGTAATGACAGCATGATATTATTTATTTTACTGCAAACATTCAAATTAAACTCAGGTTGATTGAAAATGGTGTTATTTTGTTCATTTTCAAAGGGAGATAATGGTCAACCTGGACTGGATGGCATAAATGGAACGATGGGTATTCCAGGCGAAGCAGGAATGAAGGGTCCCAAGGGATTTACAGGTGGAACAAGGGAAGGTTTGCAAGGTGATAAGGTAAGTACTATCTGTTATAAACAAATTATTGATTTAAGAAATTACACTTGTGTGTCGGGGTGGTCTAGCGGTACAGCGCTCGAATTTGGACCCACTAAAATGTGGGCCCACGTTCGGCTTCGCTAAAATGTCACCACTGCTGAAAGATGTTTCGCGTAAAACATTCACAGTAGCAAACACAAAATTTAAAATTTAAAAATTAATTATTGACATAATTGAATCGCTTTATTAGGTTATACAAAAATGTATTAATTAAATTTGAAATTATTCAACAGTAATTTAAAATGGGGTAACTTTGTCTTTCTTTTTATTGAATTAGTACGTCGGTGGTTTAGTGGAACAGCGGTTCTGCTTATAAATGGGTGAGTATTACTTCGATCTGCACCACCGACTCTTGTGTGCCGGGGTGGTCTAGCGGTACAGCGCTCGAATCCCACCACCGACTCATCTTCGGCTTTGCTCAAATGCCCACTTCTGAAAGATGCGCATTTCCCGTGTAAAACATTCAAAATAGTAAAAAATAAACTAGTTAATAGTTGATAATCAAGATTGTTACGCAAACAAAATGATCGTTTTTAAACTCTTTTAGAGTCAATCCAAGTTAACGTAACTATTTATTTTACATCATTTCCGTCATTTATCAAGGGCTGTTGTTTCTGGTCAACTGTTTCCATTTAATTCTGTCAGCCCTCGATACAATCTAACCATTTTCACTTTGGTTTTTATCCTCTACATCCCCAGTTGTCTTCTCTTTCTAGAATGAGGCTGCACCAGAACTTAGTGTAGCAATGCTTGAAGAACATGTATTTTGGTTTACAGAAATTGATTTAGATTAATTTAATTTCTATTGCCAATAGCAACGAGTAAGCACATGCAATTTAAACAGTTTTTACTTAATAAAAAATATTGGAAAATGTAAACTGTCAGATAAATTTATTTTGTGCATTCTTGTCAATCATAAACATATAAAGGGATAGAGTTGACATTTAAGTTAATACAACAGCATTCCCAGCCTTGCATTGCATGTATGAGTTTACTGACAGTTGCGATGACACGTATTTTCGTCAAACAATGATTCCCAATTGAATCAATAAGAGGCCAAACGAAAGCGAACACTCATGTCATTTTTATAAAAAATTCCAACTTTCCTTATTTTGTCATTCGATTGTTTAAATGTTTGGCGCAAGTTGGGATTTAGCTAAGGGCTGACAGTGGGACTCGAACCTACATTCTAGCCCCATTTATTGACACCGGTGAATGTTGCTTAGACAAACGTTTAATTATGTGATTCGTATTCTTTTATTTGCAGGGTGAACAAGGTAATCAAGGTGATGCTGGTATAAACGTAAGTTCCTAAAAAAATTTTTTATTTGTACCAATAATAATAAGTATATATATTATTATATAAAACCCTTTTGCTTTAAACATAAGCATGAGGCAATAAGACAACAATTACAGCAAAACAACAACAACAATAACAAAGTCTCGTTGACATTAAAGATTCTGCAAATCGAAGATTGATCTTCCTTTCGGCTTTCATTCAACCCTGCCATCTGTGTAACTCTGTCATCCAGATACGTGCAATTACTTCTTTGCCGTTGTTTGCAGGAATAGCGTCTTCTTATTGTTTCTGTAGCAATGTACAGAGACCAGGTTGCTAACCTTGCTCTCAAACCCTTTACCATTGTCCGACCTTGGTTTATTGCTGATCTCCTCTAGGTGGAGATAACTGTTTTTAAATAAAATCGATAAATAAATAGCTAATAATATATCAGTTTCGTTAAAATCGTCCGTTGGTTTTTTGACTGGAACATTAGTTACACAAAAGAGTTTATAATTTGCCCAATTTTCAATAGGTTACAGTACATTTTTAAATATTTTGTTTTTGATATCAGTCTAGGATGGAATTTGGACCTCGGTGGACATGGGTTCGAATCCCATCGCCGGCACTAAAATGCGGGCCCACGTTTGGCTTCACCAATTGTCCACTGTTGAAAGATGTTTCTCGTAAAACATTCAAAGTAGAAAACACGAAATAAAAAAATATATAAAAAAATTACAAACTATCCACACATGTTTTAAAAAAAAACCTTAATTTTGATAAGCAATTAAAAACGTTTTAATTTAACATATTGAATCATCAATTATATTTATATTTAATACAAATGTATTTTTAATCAAAATATGATTTCTACACCTGTTTAAATTTTTCATAACATAATGAATTCAAATTTTTTTTTATAAACAAACACACATGTGCATATTATTTTTATGTACAATTTTAAAATTGTGTTTTAGTCCAAATATTAATTTCTATTGTTTCAATATTTGACGAGGTACATTTTTCGTCAAGTGGCATTCAAGCGGGGACTCACATTTAGTCTCCCCCAGGATGGGACTTGAAGTTTTGCCCGCTCGGAATCGATTCTAGCCCTCCCTATCAACTTAATCATCTCCACACTGGCATTTTATAATTGTACTATTGAAGGCTACTTTTACTGAAGACCAATAGCCATAATAGTAACAATGACAAATTAGTTATGCAATGAATTAAAAGTGAGCACGTGATTGATAAAGTTGAAACATCATCCATTTCTGTCGAAAATCAACATATTTTGCTATTTCGAGCAGTTACTATAGTGTCTAAATTTCTAACAGTCCATGTTTGAAACAATTTTAATGCCATATAAACTTGGTTCCATCAATGGAGTAAAAACGAGATTTTGTTTGACTGCTATTTTAACGTTTGTTTAGAAATTTTCTATTGATTGAATGTTTGACGATAAACATTCGCCGCCCGGAATTAGTGTATTGGGAGCGGCGATTGAAGTCAGTTTTGCATCGAGCACTCTACCAACTCGGCTATTGGGGGCAACAATTTGATTTGATTCAGATGTGCCACTTTGAATGTTTTGCCACGGGAAATGTGCAACTTTCAGTAGTGGATATTTTGGAGAAGCCGAATGTGGGCTTGAATTTAGTGGGTCGGTGGTAGATTTAAACCCATGCCTAATCATGTCCAAATCGAGTGCTAAACCATTTTGGCACACGCTAGATTACTAGCTTCACTAACATATTTTATAACTTAAATAACTTGTTATTATTATTATTATTATTGATATTAATACTATTATTATTACTAATATGACTATTATTATTATTATTATTATTATTATTATTATTATTATTATTATTATTATCAATATTAATACTATTATTACTATTATTATTATTATTATTATTATTACTATTATTACTATTATTATTATTACTATTATTACTATTATTATTATTACTATTATTATTATTATTATTATTATTATTATTTATATTAAGACTACTAATATTATTACTATTATTATTATTACTATTATTATTATTATTATTATTATTATTATTATTATTATTATTATTATCAATATTAATACTATTATTATTATTATTATTATTATTATTATTATTATTATTATTATTACTATTATTATTATTTATTATTACTATTATTATTATTATTATTATTATTATTATTATTATTATTATTATTTATATTAAGACTACTAATATTATTACTATTATTATTATTACTATTATTACTATTATTATTATTACTATTACTATTATTATTATTATTATTATTATTTATATTAAGACTACTAATATTATTACTATTATTATTATTATTACTATTATTATTATTACTATTAGTATTATTATTATTATTATTATTAGTATTAGTATTAGTATTAATATTATTATTATTATTATTATTATTTATATTAAGACTACTAATATTATTACTATTATTATTATTACTATTACTATTATTATTATTATTATTATTATTATTTATATTAAGACTACTAATATTATTACTATTATTATTATTATTATTACTATTATTATTATTACTAGTATTATTATTATTATTATTATTAGTATTAGTAATAGTATTAGTATTAATATTATTATTATTATTATTAATATTATTATTATTATTACTATTATTATTATTATTATTACTATTACTATTATTATTAATAATAATATTATTATTATTATTAGTAGTATTAGTATTAATATTATTATTATTATTAATATTATTATTATTATTATTACTATTATTATTATTATTATTATTAATATTATTATTATTATTACTATTATTATTATTATTATTATTATTATTAATATTATTATTATTATTACTATTATTATCATTATTATTGTGGTTTGCAATAAACATTTTTAACAAGTGAACATTATAGCGAAGCCAAACAAGGGGACAGCATTTTGGTACCAGTGGTAGCACTCAAACCGGTGCTTGGCCAGGTTTGAGTTCAGCCCTGTACCACTAAATCACCCAAAAATAATCTACAATAACTTGTAACAAATCTTTAATTTGCATTAAGTATTGCAAGATACATTTGTTTGATAAATTTTAATTTAAAAAAATATAATATTTTTCCATAAAAACAAAGGGTTTGACAGGAATTGATGGAGACGAGGGAATAGTTGGACCCCGAGGTCAAGTCGGACCAAAGGTAAGTCAAACATGAAACTATTCTTTGGTGTGAATTCAATGAATATGGTGCATAAACGTACATAACATAAGTTGGTGGCAAAGTTGCCTGTTCATTAATTCCAAGTTTGTATAGCTTCTCGAATTCCTATACAAAAAGGTTGTCGGGGGAGAAATAAACGAAGTTTATCGGCTAGAAGACCGCTTCCTTGTGATGACACCAGTGTTCACAGGAATTAACGAGGTAATCACTTTTAGGGTTGACGCCGGTTGACGGATTCCCAAGCCTAACCGGCTACATATGGTAAATAGTTGCCTTGAAATACCTTTTAAGCATCTTGGGTGCACGCTAGCACCCTTTCACTGAACGAAAATCCCGTGAAAGCCAGATTTACCGCTGTGAATTCGATCCCTGCATCATATGAAGAATAAACCGTCAGGGTTATCACCATCATTGGAAATTGAGACTTTATAAGCATTGCTCAAATCCTCAGGATCGTTAGTATCCCATAGAAGTACATTGGTGTATAACTAATAAATACTATATATTTATTTATGGGCTTTCAAGGGTGAATTATTAGAATTGCTCCAAACAGATCCAAGTCGAGCGCTGTACTTCTGGATAGAGTTGACACAGCATCTGACTCAAATCCCATTACCGTCACTAAATTCGGGATTTTGTTTGACTTTGCTTAATGGCTAGTTACTAAAACATTCAAACAGTAAAAACCAAATAAAATATAATTGTAGATTACATATAATCATATTTATTATCAAGATTAACTAATCCAGAATATGTCAGAAAAGAACTATGCGTGCGGTTTTCAAATATCAAATAAAATGTGTGTTTTCGGTGTTTACACTATAGAGTGATTACTTTGCTTACGAATATTTTTAAGATAACCAAAACTTGGTATTACTAACTATGATTACTTACTAATTTTTTTATGTAACAATGATTTGTATTTTAGTTTCTACTAATGGTGATGCTAAATATACTTCTATAATACTAATAATAATTACTAACATTACTACAGTTATTAATTTAAATGTATCAGTAGAAGACACTTGTATCACCCACACATACATACATACATGTATCTAAACAGACACCATTTCAAGATACAAACACATCATTCGTACTAATTGGAATGGGCAATTGGAAAATTGACACAATAAAAAACACGCATGAGTGGAATAGTGTAGAGACGGCGAAGACAAATGTATCAAAATGCTGGATGAACATCTTTTTGGATAGAGCACAAGCTGTTTGAAATAGAAAAGAGACAGTAGAATTGGAACGAAGACTATCACTTTCCGTCTCCAATACCACTAGATTACTAACTGTACCACTAAATTTGTCGCAGTGCATTGTACACTATTTGGGCGAGTAGATAAATAGATATTTGGGCGAGTAGATAAATAGATATTTGGGCGAGTAGATAAATAGATATTTGGGCGAGTAGATAAATAGGAGTAGATGATAGAACCAACCAAAGGAAAAAGAATTAAAAAAAAAACTATTGATCAACCCCCGTGAGTGAGTGTGAGTCATGTTGGTGCATCTTCTATCAAAAGGAGATTGTTTTGACCTTGAAAATGTGTATAAGGTGGAAAAATCAATATTTACGCAGTACTATACGAATTGTATTGCATCATCGTGCAAATTTGGTCACACTTTGAGAAACTTTTCCATCCTCCCAACTGCCGAGTAATCACACACTCACACAAAAGGTTGTCTGACTCTTATTGGTTCCTTCTTTCGCAACTTTTTCCCTTGGGGTTGGTTCTATCATTTATCCAATTGACTTAACTCCCGACTGTCGATTGCACTCGCATCGTTTATAATCTCAACGATTTTATCCATCCACCTTACAACTAGATAGGAAAAAGAATGAACAAACGGAGCAACGTTTATTAACGGCAATTGACAGTAGCAACACAAAATCGAAAGTGTTACCAATGGAAGTTTCCATCAAAGTCGATACAGTAGAACAAAATATGAAAACAATAATAATGATGATTAAATTGATTGTTATAATTTTAGAAATTGATGAAGAGTATTTTGATTCATTTTGTCGTTGTATAAACTTACCAGTTTATATTGAACCTCAAGGTCGTTTAGTTTTACTCGTTATAAGTCGAGTTAACACCGTAACATACGTTGGCGGCAAAGCCACCTTTTCATTAATTCTAAGTTTAAACAGTTTTTTAAATTCCTATACGAAGTTTCTTGGCTAAAAGACCGCTTCCTTGCGACGACGTCAGTGTTGACAGGAATTGACGAGGCCATCTTCTTTAGGGTTGACGCCCGTTGACAGATTCACAAACCTAACCAGCTACATTTGGTAAATAGTTGCCTTGACATACCCTTGTAAGCATCTTGGGTGTATGCTAACATCCATTCACGGAATGGGAATCTGGTAAAAGCCCACTCAATCCCTACTGTTATTAGTCTTGATGCCTGTTGGCACCTCATCCAGGATGCACCACATGGAGAAGAAACAGTCAAGAATATTGCCTTTATTGGAAATGGAGTCTTTATAAGCATTAACGTTTGGTACATAAAGTTTATGCAAACAACTTCTAAAAATGTTTATTTAAAGCTAATGATATATATATTTGTTGCATCAATAGTTCAACGTATATTTTTTGCCCAATCCAATAAACAAATATTTAGGGTTTTAAAGGCATGGCAGGCGAGCCTGGTCTGAAAGGCAAAGAAGGAAGTTACATTCCTGAAAACATTGAGCCAGGAGATCGCGGCCCGTCTGGTCCACGAGGTCCAGATGGCTATCCCTGTTCCACAGACAACATTCCCTTGACGGAAGAAGAGTTGGAACATTTTTCGATGGGCAAAACAGGAGAACAGGTATGATGATGGTTTTTATTAAATGCTTTCCTTACTAGTGCCGAGGTGGTCTAGCGGTACAGCGCTCGAATTCGGACCCTGGTGGGCATGGGTTCGAATCCCATCACCGGCACTAAAATGCGGGCCCACGTTTGGCTTCGCTATACTGTCCACTGCTGAAAGGTGTTTCTTGTAAAACATTCAAAGTAGCAAACATTAAAAAAAATCCTTCTTTGGGTCTTCACGTAATGAAAAGACTTGTTTTCAAAATTCTTGTGTTCTAAAGAGCACGATGTGTAATTAAATAATACATTTTTGGTTTTCAAAAATTCTGAATAGTGAATACTAAACTTCTATTAATATTTTACTAAACTCTGTCAAGATACTTTCGAATTCCTGCCACGGATTGCTGGAATGGTGTACTGTTGTTGTTTCTTTAGCAATTGTGTGCCGCCGTGATCTAGCTGTCCAGTATTCGACTGGAACGTGGGCGAGTATGGGTTCGAATCCAATCACTGACCCACTAAATGCGGGCCCACGTTCGGTTTAACTAAAAATGTTCATGCTGAAAGATGTTTCTTGTAAAACATTCAAAGTAGTAAAAATAAATAAATAATAATAATAATAATAATAATAATATCAATACTTTTTACAGTGATCACTTTACGCTATAACTCCTCATCCTTTCTCTATCAAACTTATTATTATTATTGTTATTATTATTAAGCTTTAATATCTCACTAGAGATACATGCAGCGTAAAATACATTTTTACCATCAATATAAAAAAAGTAGTAGTACAAATAACGGGATCAAAATGAAATAGAATGTCACATGTTAATGAATATAAATATAGTCTATATAGTATGCATGTGATTTTTTTTAAAAATATTCAAAATTGCTATACATAGAATGAGTCATTATAAGGCACACTTGTTACATTATACTTGGAACCAGCTACGGTATATTTATAAAAACACGTGTAATTTGTTAATTTGTTATTATTACTCTTACAAAACATTTTCAACAAGACTGTTTTATGCAATTGTATTTTCAATCTACAACACTAAAAATAGTACAAATGTAAATTTGAACTTTTATTCGGCTTTCATTTTTATGCCACAGTTTACCTAAATACCGTCCTCTTATTAATTTCTTACCAAGATTTATTGTCCAAGGAAGTTTGACTGTAATTCTAGAGCCTTACGCTTCCTTTTCTCTCAACCTAATTTGTGACATACTATGGTGGGTTTTTTAATAATATTATCAAGTATTTGTTGCAATATACGATTTACTAAGCCCCATTCCAATTCATCTTTTTTTAATATCTTATTTATTGTCAAGGGAGAATCAGGTGAGAAAGGTAACATTGGTCCATTTGGAGATCCCGGCGATATGGTATGTATTGTCACGACTATTATTATATTATTTATTTCAATCCAACATTGTAATTTATCATTGTTGTTGCTTTCAATAATTTTAGCCTAGATATTTTACTAGAAGTAATTTTTTTCACATAATAACGATTGAGTGTTTGCAATATTTAATTGCATTTTTTATAAATTTTTGAGCTTTAACCTTAGGCTTTTAAACACTGAGGCGTCTGAATAAAATTGATTTTAATTGACAGTAACGCATAGTTGATAATAGGTGGAGCGAATGTAACTGAAAAATTGTTCAATTAATGCTAAATTAGTTTATTTTATAATAAAAAATAATACATATATGTAATTGTACGTTTTGTTTATTATTTTTTGTTTGGTATTTACCAATTCAATATTTTACGAGAATCAATTTTCAGTAACAGAACATTTAGCGAAACCAAACATGCCCACACATACACACACCCCATTTTAATTCTAGTGCTCTACCAACCCTGCCTAGTTTGAATTAGAAATGATTCAATCTTGTCAGTCCCAAGCCTGGATAAAGGAGGAGGGTTTGAGCGCGCAAGGTTGGCAACTTGGCCTTTGTAAAAATTTGTACTGCTGCAGAAACAATGAAAGATGACGCTATTCCGGCAAACAACAACGTATCTAAATGGAAAAATTACCAGATTACAAGGTTGAGTGAAAGCCGAAAGAAAGCGCAATCTTCGATTTGTAGAATCTTTAATGTCAACGAGACTTTGTTATTGTTGTTGTTGTTGTTTTGCTGTAATTGTTGTCTTATTGCCCCATGCTTATTCTTAAAGCAAAAGGGTTTTGTATAATATATATAATAATATACCAACCCTGCCATTCCGCCAATGTTTAAAGCCTCAAACTAGTGGATTACAAAAATAACAAATATAACACTTTTGACTATTCAGTGGACTTATCAATAATGACACTGTTGTAGTCATTCATTTTCATTCATTTTGGTTGGCGATTACGTGATTACCTATTCATTATTTCCCATATTTATACGGCATAGCAAACGATCGACTTCGATGGCTTGATAAGCGTAACAAACGTAGAAGAATAAAGAAGTTTCTTGGCTAGTAAACGGCATCCTTGTGACGGCGTCACTGTTTGCAAAGATTGACGAAGTCGCCTGAATTTTTGTCACGGTTATCTCCCTTAGCCCAACGGCTATATATGGTATACGTTTAAATATTCTGGATGTATGTTTGTACCTGTCCGCCGTAGCGGAAGCCCAGTTATACCGCTGTGCACTCGGTCCCTGCTGTTATTGGTATAGATGCATATATGAGACTTTATAAAGATTACTCAAATAGTCATTCCAAATAATCATTTGTATAAACAAAAATTCTTAAAAGATGCAATAATTTGCCGCGGCTGACTTTTTTAATATTTTGATTTGATTTGATTTATTGCTTGCTGATTTTAAAACACGTTTGCAGGGACTTCCCGGTATTAGTGGACCATCTGGATTAAAGGGAAACACAGGCGATGAAGGTGTCGAGGTAAATTTATAATTGTATGAATTAGGTATCCATTATTTTTAATAAATAATCATATTATTATTATTATTATTATTATTATTATTATTATTATTATTATTATTATTATTATTATTATTATTATTACGTTATTACAAAAGCATTTTGCTTTATAAAGCGCAAAACAAAAAGATTATCTCAAGTAACTGAACTTTACATTTTTCCCATAAACTATTTTACTGCTAGTTGATTTTTACTACATTCTAATTAATCTTCTTTCGTACATTATTAATTGTTAATATTAAACAAACCTTTTACCATTAAATACACAAGTTTGATTAGCAGTTTTATATGTCTTTCGTATAGATTTATAATCCGTCTAATTTTGTCGGAGTAATAAAATGATTAGACTCAAAAGTAGATAAAGATGGATTCAAGTCTTATCACTGTCGCGGTGATCTAGTGGTACAGCGAATCTGGGTGGGCATAGGTTCGATTCCCACCACCGGCACTAATGCAGGCCTACGTTCGGCTTTGCATAAATGTCCCCACTGCTGAAAGATGCGTTTCCCACAAACCATTCAAAGTAGTAAAAATAAAAAATTAATGGGAACGCTCAATCAGTAAAAACTAGAACAAAGCTAAATAAATACAATACATTAGATATTGCATATTATTATTTATTTATTACAAAACCCTTTTGCTTTAAAAAATGAGCATGGGGCAATAAGACAACAATTACAGCAAAACAACAACAATAAAGTCTCGTAACTCAAAAATAACATGGGACAGCAAAATGTTTCTATGTATTTGTACATTCTGCCAAATGTTTTGTTTGATCCCATGAAACATTCATTTCAATTCGATCTTCCCGAATCGTTTTTAGCCAAGTTTTCTGTGGTTTACCCCAACCTTTCTTTTACCATTTCCAATTGTCCATTCCAAAACCTTTCTTGCTGGTTTCTTGCTGAGCGGTAAACGTAGAATTTGATGAAGCAATTTTCTTCGTCTAATTGTAATGATGTCAAGTAGTGAACGAGAGTCAGTTCTTCTCATGATCTCATCATTTGAAATGTGATCGCACCAGGTAATCATTAAAATACTTCTAAGACACCGGCGATGAAAAAAAATAATATTGCATACACTTTCTATAGTATAAATGCTCGAACTTGAAATTCTAAACAGCTTTGCTACATGCGACTATTTTTTCTAACAATGTTTAGCAATGCACACGTGATAAATTGTAAATAATAACACTATTGTAAACGTTTACAATTTCTATTTTAGGGTGATCCGGGAGACGATGGTGATATTGGACTTATTGGAACTGAAGTAAGTCTTTGGCATTGTACATCGAAACGTTTTTTCTGTTTAACGTGTTCCATTTTTGTACTAGATTTCTGATTCTCCGGCTGTATATAGTAAACGAATACCTTGAGATAGTTTTTAGACATATGCCAGCATCTATTCACTGAGAGGGAGTCCAGTAAAAACCAGTTACACCGCTGTGCACTCGGTTACTGCTGTTATTAGTCTTGAGTGCCTATAGGCAGGAGTATGATTACCATTGGAGTTTGAGACTTGATAAGCATTACCCAAATCCTCAGAATCATTTAACTTTCCATTTTTGTACTAGACTTCTGATCCTCCAGTAGACGGAGATTCACTTTTACTAGATACTCACTAAGCAAAACAAGTTTTGTGTTTAAAATGCGTCAAAACGCACGGTTTTATGACATTGCTTTTGTCTTGTTGTTGTTTTTTTTTCTTCAATACATTGCTAAATTTTTGCTCCAAACATTTTCCTTTCTTCATAATAAATTTTACATATATAATAGCATTACGTTTTTTTTATTTTTAGGGCCCATTGGGAGCTGACGGACCCAGGGGTCCTGAAGGCACCCTCGGTGATAAAGGCGACAGAGGAATTGGCGGTCTGGATGGTATGCCAGGATTGAAAGGCCAGCCTGGTGAACCGGGAGTATGTAATTTTGAGTGTTGATTCATTTTGAACCAAAACCCAATTGTTTATTTAGAATTATCGGATTATAATTGTCAGATTCATTTGGATAATAAATTCACTTACTTTTTAAGTCAACCAGGAGCATTGTACAGCTGTTTTATTGAATTTGAACCCAAGCCTTATTTGGTGTTAGGCCAAGGCGTGGGTTCAAGTTTGTATGGGCTTAAAACTTGAAAGGTTTGAACCAGCTCCTGGTTGACTTAAAAACTAAGTAAATTTATTATTCAAGTGAATGTGACAATTCTAAATAAAATACAATCCCTTAAAAACCCATTGACAAATTATTTACTGTTTGCAACTAAATCGATATACATTTATTTTATTGACACAGGGCCTACATTGGTTAAACCTGTTTATTCAACTTTCCTAGCATCGGAATTATGCGTTCAATTGCTTGTTCAAAAGGCGTTATTTTGTTGTTTATTTTTTGAAGAAACCGCTCTACTAATCTGGCTTTTTAGGCCTTCCTTTGTCAGCTAGCTTGAAGATTGAATACAACTCATTAAATTCAAAAATGTTGCATTTTTGATGCAAAAAGAAATCGATAATTTTGAATGTCACATTATCTATTGATAAAGTGTTTGCACTTATAGAGTATAAAATTACATATATATTGAGAACTTTTTTGTTATAGAGAGCATGGGATAATAAAAAGTTCCATGTAATTGGATACTAAATTTGAAGCATTCGAAATTTTTTATATTGCAAATTGGATTTTGTTAAACTGTGTCATCAGAATTATGGTTATATTTGTTTGTTGTATTTTAATGGAATGGTATCTTTTTGTTGGTTTTTTAGAAATATGTTATTTTTACAGAGGCCAGGTTGCTAACCTTAAGCACTAATCTTTGCCTTATATCTCAACCGAACTTGAAATTGCCCACTGTCGAATTGAAATAATGAATATGATAAATATGTGAATATATGAGCAATGTTTTTTTGTTTAGATATCTAAATGCATTATTGAACGTTCCGTCAAAGGGTTCAAAGGTGAAATGGGATATCCAGGTATTAAGGGAATGATTGGTGATCCTGGAGATCCGGGTCTGGTTGGTGAAAAAGGAATTCCTGGCGACGAAGGTTCCAAAGGAGTTACAGGTTATCAGGGCAAAATGTGTCAACCAGGGCCAGTGGGTCCTATGGGTATTAAGGGAAATTACGGTAAGTTGTATTACATTATATGCAAAATGTTTATTACTTTTATTAATTATAGTGATAACTTGTATCACTATATTGGAACTGTCAAATTTATCACATAACTAATGCTGTGCGTCAATAGCACTGTCAAACAAGTATATTAATTCCTCTTTTATATACATCTTGGCATACTGCTTGGAGTTTAATTATTCGTATAGCATAGATTAATCGTTTATAATGGAATTATTAGGGGTTATAATTTATACTTAAAAAGATCGATTTATAGTTGAAAAGAAAAGAGAGTTTAGGGAAACACAAAAATTGTATTGCCGAAAACGTTGCAGATAAACGCGTGCCAGCGTAGCGCAAGTTAGCTAAGGCGCTACAATTCCAGTCTTCATTTCCAGCCATCATCTTTCGTCTCGAGCTTCGTTAAATAGTTGAAATAACAAAAACCAAACAAAATATACTACTATTTCAGGATTTAATCGACACATTTTATAATTATTTACAAATACAAACCAATACAAAGTCCTAGTGAAAGGGTTCTCCCACTTGCTAAACCGGCAGTAACCGGTAGCAGCATTTGAGAACACTGGGCAATTAGAATTGATCAGATTTACTATAAATAATAAAGTTACAGGTTCAAAGTCATCCACCCGTAGCTCAGTGGCTTAAGGCGCTGGCCTGACACCAGATAGGGCGTGTGTTCAAGTTCATGTGTGTGTAAAACTTGAAAGGTATGCTCTGCTGATTATTCCAAATAAGGATGAAACAACTGTACAGTGCTCCTGGTTGACTTAAAAACCTAGTAAATTTATTATTCAAGTGAATCTAACAATACTAATATAACATTTCTAAAAAAATATTTTTTTCTTTTCGTTTGGTTTGTTATTGAATTGACGACGTTTTCTGAGACGTGGCCTAACTAATCCAAAATCCT
>JAKXYG010000622.1:37500-42500 GCA_025895645.1 Cardicola forsteri | reverse complement strand
CAGCCCTCGACTCCAATTTAGATGACGCAAGTGCCACCCCCAGCACTAAATGCAAATCATCGTCCGGCTTTGTAAAATATCCATTTTCTGAAAAATGCGTTTTCCGTAAAACATTCAACAAGTAGCAACCGAATAAAATTAACCAATAAATAATTGGTTGGGTCTTTATTTATCTGTTGCTGAAACGCTTTTTATACAAAAAAGTAAAATGCAACATTTGTACTAGTTAGTATGAGGTAGTTGATTTAGGCGTAGATGGCGGTACAGAATTCGACTTGCACCTGGTGGCCATTGGGGTTCGAATCCCACCACCGGTCCACTAAAATGCGGGCCCACGTTCGGCTTGGCTACAGTGTCCACTGCTGAAAGATGTTTCTCGTCAAACATTCAAAGTAGCAAACATAAAATAAAAACAAAAAAATATTAAAATAAGTTCGAATACCACCACAAATGCGAGTCCACATTTAGCTTCGCTAAAATGTCCACTCCTGAAAGATGCCTTTTCCGTCAAAACATTCTAAGTCATAAAAATTAAAAATAACAAAAAATACAAGTACCCTCAAAAATCAAAACCCAATGTTGCCAAGCCATTGGTTAGATCAACTCAAATTAGTGGTGTATAGTAAGTCCGCGTTGATATTGTTCTTTTTTTCCTGTTTAGTTTGAACACGCAAATAAAACATTGTCAAAAACTTGTTTAACACAAAACTTTATAAAATGTGTCCAATTTATAAAATAAAGCAATATACTAGTTATTAACATGAATTTTATGTTTATTAATTATGAGCATAACCTATTTACAATTTTAATTTAATACATTAATTAACTATAATTTAATTTTAACACATCAATATATATATAGGCGCTGAAGGTGATATTGGAGATCCGGGAGATTCTGCTGATGGAGTCAAAGGTGAAAAGGGTCTACCAGGCACTGTTGGGCCACAAGGAGAACCTGGAGATTATGGACCTTTAGGCGAACAAGGTTCATCCGGAACCGAAGGTATTCTATTTTCAACCATATATTGTTTGTTTAATTTTCAACAAATTTTACCTAGAAATAAATATTAGAAATGCCAAAAATATATTTAATACTACTAATTAATACTACTTACTACTCGGCCTAGAAAATATTAGAAATGATTCAGTCTAGCCAGTCCCAAGACTGAATAGAGGAAGAGCGTTTAAGAGCCCAAGGTTAGCAACCTGGTCTCTGTAAAATGTCTGTATTGCTACAGAAATAATAAGAGGACGCCATTCTGACAAATAACGGCAAAAAGGTGATAATATAAATTCTAATAACAGGGTTGAGTAAAAGCCAATTAAAGCTTCAATTAAATGAAGAAAATTGCTTGATCAACTTCTACATTCACTGTCCGGCAGACCAGCAAGAAGGATTTTAGAATGTCGGCAGAAGAACGATGGCTTGATCGCAAAATACATGGATTGGAACCATTTGGTAAGATCTAATTAAAATGAATGTTTCATGGGGGGATCAAACAAAACTATTGGCAAACTGTTCAATGTTCTTTTAAAATTATGGGACTGTTGTTGTTGTTTTTGCTGTTACTGTTATCTTATTGTTTCCTCATGCTCATTTTAAAGCAAAAGGGTTTTGTAATAATAATTACTGTAATAATAATAATAATAATAATGAAAATGGACACATTCACACTAAAACCATTTCTATTGGTCCAAATTATGATCATAAAATTTTATAATTTTTTTTTTATATGACGGTTAACAATTGCCATTATTATTATTATATTATACAAAACCTTTTGACCTTAAAAATAAGCATGGGGCAATAAGACAACAATTACAGCAAAAAACAACAACAACAAAGTTTTGTTGGCATTGAAAATTCTGCAAATCATAGATTGAGCTTCTTTTCGGTTTTCACTCAACCCTATCATCTGTGTAACTCTGTCATCCAGATACGTGCGACCACTTCTTTGCCGTTGTTTTCCGGAATGGCGTCCTCTTGATTGTTTCCGTAGCAGTATAAATTTTTTACGGAAGCCAGGTTGCTAACCTTGCCCGCTCAAACTCTCTTCCTTTATCCAGACTTGGGACTGATTAAATTGAATTATTTTTGATCCAAACTAGGCGGAGTTACAATAATAATAATAATAATAATAATAATAATAATAATAATTTTAACAAACTCCTTTATGCACACACGCACACACATTTATTCGCATGTATCTTATTCCTCAGGTGAACAAGGTGTGCCAGGTCCACAAGGAGAAAAAGGAGATGTCGGACCAAAAGGCGTACAAGGTCCAAAGGGCGAAGCGTTGTCTAAACCGGGCGATGAAGGCATTAAAGGAGAAGAAGGAGAACCGGGTTTGGCAGGAATCAAAGGTGAAATGGGCGAAGAGGGCATATGTACCGAAAACGGTTTGATGGGTGATCCTGGCTTGCAAGGTTTTCCAGGACCAGTTGGCGAACCTGGTGACAAAGGTATCGACTCGGATGATACTGGTGACAAAGGAATTAGCGGCTTATCGGGCATTCAAGGTAATGCCTTTTGTTTCATTTATTCGACAACGAACGTATATGAGCATTCCTTTTTTTTACGTGGACCAATTATTTGTTTATTAACATAAGCTTTAATACATTAATAAAGGTACATTCAGTATACATATATACATAACATATAATTACTACTATTAAACGAAACAATACAAAATAAAAATACAAAGTAAAAATTTGACAAATTAATTTATATAATTGTCAAGTGACGTAACATTTAGCCAAGATTCTTGAATTTGAAATAAAACAACTGTTGACATGTATTTTCATATGAATGGGTAAACGCAACTTGTCAATAGTTTTTGCATTGAAAGATAGTATCACAGTGGCTGTGATATATTTTCTGGTAAAGTTAATTTTGAAGCACTTTGAAGTCAACTACAATCATCTTTTTTTACATTTAAAATGTGTTTTAGATATATTTTCAGAAAAACGTATTGGGTACAAAAAAGAAAAATCAATTCTATTATTAGATTTTAATGATTATTATTATTATTATTATTATTATTTATTGCACACAAAAAAGTGAAATTAGATATATAAATATAAATAAAATTAATTATGTTTGTACAATTTCAAAATATATATTATCGAATTTTAAGGTAATGGCAAATAAAAATAAGTTACCTATGTAGCCACAGTAAATTAGAGTAGTGCAGCCATACGAGGGTCCGTATAATTGAATATATATATATATAATGCCGGGGTGGTCTAGCGGTACAGCGCTCAAATTCGGACCTCGGTGGACATGGGTTCGAATCCCACCACCGGCACAAAATGCGGGCCCACGTTCGGCTTCGCTAAAATGTCCACTGCTGAAAGATGTTTTTTGTAAAACATTCAAAGTAGCAAACTATATATATATATATATATATATATATATATATATATATATATATATATATATATATATATATATTGTATTGTATTGTATTAGGACTCGAAGGAGAAGCTGGCGATTCTGGTCCCGAGGGACTGCCCGGTCCTCAAGGCGACAAAGGTCAGACAGGAGAACCTGGTAGCGAAGTTGGAGAAAAGGGATCAGCTGGTCCAGAAGGTGAAAGTGGTGATGCAGGATTGCCAGGTATGTAACAATTCAATTGATTTTGTAAAAGAAATAAGTCATTTTCCTATTCCGTATTCACTAATAACACACAGTATACGAGGTTGCTGGGCAACTAACATTAATCAGATGGGCTGTAAACGGTAAATTTACAAGGTGTCTGCGGATCAGCTCTAGATCAGTGTGTAAGACAATTGAAAAAAGTGTAGTATCGAGTCCATATTGGTTTATTTGTTTATTTTTCCTACTTGTGAATGTTTTAACGAGAAGTGAACATATTGGCAAAGCCGAACGTAGGCCTGCATTTTAGTGGGCTGGTCGTGGGATTCGAACCCCGATGCCCACCCAGGTCCAAGTCGAGCGTTGTACCGCTAACAATTCTCATATAACCCAATTTTTAACTATTATGCTTTTTAACCTACAAGCAAATAACCAATTTTTATTTTCAATTTATTTATACAAAATTGGATTGGTCTACGTGTTCGGACACGTACTCTAGATTTGATTCTACCACTGGCACAATGTACAGTAAATCAGTTGATTACATTGGATGCACTTAATGCTGAAAACGTCTATCAAATAAGGAACTTTTTTAAATCTGCGCACATAGATATATTATTATACAAAACCCTTTTGCTCTAAAAAATAAGCATGGGCCAATAAGACGACAATTACAGCAAAACAACAACAACAACAATAACGAAGTCTTGTTGACATTGAAGATTGTATAAAACGAAAATTGAGCTTCATTTGGGCTTTCACTCAACCCTGCCATCTGTGTAACTCTGTCATCCAGATACGTGCAATCACTTCTTTGCCGTTGTTTGCCGCAATCGCGTCCTTTTTATTGTTTCCGTAGCAGTACAATTTTTTTACAGAGGCCAGGTTGCTAACCTTGCGTGCTCAAATCCTCCTCCTTTATCCAGGCTTAGAACTGGTTAGATTGAATCATTTCTGATCCAAACTAGGCGGAGTTGCGCACATAGATATTGAGTGATAATTTTTTAAATTAATTTACTGAATGTTACTTGAATATATATGTATATATATATATATATATATATATATATATATATATATATATATATATATTCCAATTATTCGTTTTAAACATATATTGAAAATATTTCTAGGTCTTGCCGGTGAAGAGGGTCAGCGTGGTTTGGAAGGCGAACCAGGATTGAGTGAAGCCGAAGATGGCGATACTGGACTCCAAGGCGAACAGGGTGTACAAGGTGAAAAGGGCGATGCAGGAGTCGAAGGAGACGTTGGCGAGCCTGGACCAGATGGCGGTCATCAGGATGGCGTCAAAGGAGTACAGGGCGAAGTAGGACAAGTTGGAGAACTTGGTGAAGAAGGACCAGACGGACCAGAGGGCAGTCCAGGAATTATAGGCGAT
>JAKXYG010000622.1:27500-32500 GCA_025895645.1 Cardicola forsteri | reverse complement strand
ACAAAATTTTGATTTATTTATTTTAACATTTTTACTACTTTGAATGTTTTACGAGAAACGCATTTTTCAGTAGTGGACATTTTAGCAAAGCCAAACGTGGGCCAGGTAGGATTTGAACTCATGTCCACCAGGTCCAAGTCGAGCACTGTAGCGCTTGGCCCCCCGGCTAAATATACACGATTGTTATTGAATTATTCCTAGTTCTGATGTAGCATTTATATGTACAGCGGCATAGTCAATTTGTTAAACTCATACGCCAGTGAACAGAGGTAAACATTTAAGAAACAAACTTTGAACTAAATAGTATTAATATATTTGTATAATTGTCTACTTATGTTCGAATGATGAGAATTAACTGAGAATTACTTATCTATTTTCCAGTCATGACCACTCAATTAAACATTATTGATTGTTATAATTATCGATTTTTCTTTTAAATAAACAAACATTGAACTTTTATTATTTGTGAGTTCTGTTCACTTGTTGATTTAAATGCAATAATTTGTATTGAATTGATGATGTTTTAACGTAACTGGATAAACGGTGGTTTTAGTTTGTTTGTTTTCTGTTTTTAATGACTAAGTAACGAGTCTTGGATTTGATCATTTATACAACGCCCAGCGTACTCGTTAAACTAACATGTATAAAGAGCAGATAAACTTTAATATCCTGCTGGAAACATTTTTAGCAAGTGGACATATATATATAAATTTAAACTGAAAACATGCAAACATTTTACTCCAAAAATTTTAATTCGCTACGCTACTGAAGAAATTAGTTAGTTTGTTCACGGTACACGACTTTTTACACTTATTTCATTTATCGTAGATAAATAATATTATTGATTTCTATTACAATGTGTAAATGATGCATATTTCAAAAAATTGGCTTTCCCTAAATCTGATTGGTCATTGGAAAAAAATCGATATTTTTGTTAAGTGTTGGTGGCCATGTTTTCGAAACAACCATTGTCTTAAATTGAATTCCGAACCGAAGATTATTGTGTTATGTATTTTTATTGACATTTTGATAGCAAATTTAGCATTTAGTTGGAATGTTTTTTACCCCCGAAAGCTGTTCATAAACAATAAATAGAATATATATATATATGTGTGTGTGTATTTGAATATGTTTATTTATGTTTTGTTACAATCCCAACTGATGTTTTAGCTACATTTTAAATTATTATTCCCATTTCGATTTGTATGTTTTTAATTAACTTTGCCGAGGTGTCAAAGTGGAAATTGAATGGTCACGGCCAAAATCAATTTTGGGTTTCCCCAACTGCCTTGTCTAAACATCTGTTTGTGTTTTCCGTAAAATACTGAACAAGTAAAAATTAAATAAAATACACATGACTTGCAAGTTTTGTAGAAACTGCCATATTTTATCTCACAATTATTGTTGCTTGTCTGTGGAGCAAAGTGATTTCTTTCGTTTAATTATTGTCCAGTTGACAAGCATTTGTTCTTTCTATTTCTTTTTATTTTATTTTATTTATTTTTACTACTTTAAATGTTTGAGTAGTGTTTCAGCAGTGGACATTTTAGCAAAGCCGAACGTGGGTTCGCATTTAGTAGGTCGGTAATAGGATTCGAACCCCGATAACCAGTCAGGTCCAAGTCGAGCGCAGCACCGCTAGGCCACCACAGCATCGATTATTCCAAGCGATCAATGTGCAAGTTAGCTGCCAGCTAAAAACGTCATTTTTTAAACGTTTCATGGATATGTCATATTTTTAATACAGAAGGAAGTTTTTTTTATTTTGTGTTTGCTACTTTGAATGTTTTACGAAAAACAGCTTTCAGCAGTAAACATTTTACCGAAGCCAAACGTGGGCCTGCATTTTAGTGCCGGTGATGGGATTCGAACCCCGATGCCCACCAAGATCCGAATTCGAGCGCTGTATCGCTAGACCACACCGGCAACCAAATAACTTTGTGATTGACTTCCATTTCAAGTAATTTTTAATTTATTCTTGTAGTTCCGTAATTACAATTATCCGCATTGTCCACAATAATTATTTTGAATCAATTCAGGTAATCGCGGAGAAATGGGTTTGCCAGGTCCTTACGGTTTACGCGGACTTCCAGGTGAAATTGGTGCTAAAGGAGACCGTGGACTTCAAGGAGATTCGGGTGATTATGGGCCAAAGGGCTACAATGGTCTCCAAGGTGTTGAAGGCAAATCTGGCAAACCGGGTGATCTTGGCGTTCCGGGTGCTGACGGAATCAGTGGTACAGAAGGTGCAGTTGGAGATATTGGTGATACAGGTTATACCGGTGATCGAGGATTTGTAGGCGAACCAGGTGATCCAGGCATACCAGGTGAAGATGGCGTTAAAGGTGAACCAGGTTTGGGAAAAGATGGAACTAAAGGTCAGTCAGGTGATAAAGGAGATTCAGGTAATGATGGCGTTCCAGGAGATCCTGGATTACCTGGTGAAATTGGCGAAGATGGAGATTCAGGTGATGAAGGCGAAAAGGGACAGCCGGGTATGGTTGAAGGTGCTCAAGGTGAAACGGGAGATGCTGGAGAACAAGGAGATGTGGGAGAAATTGGACCGGTTGGTTTGCCCGGTAGTCAAGGTCCACCCGGCAAAGAAGGGCCCAAGGGTCAACCGGGCCAAATGAATTATTCGTCGGTTTTGTTCGCTCGGCATTATCAAGCTCCGTATTCGGAAGGGCTCGAATGCCCCAATGGTACAAATAAAATATTTACCGGTTACAGTTATGTCATGGGAGGAGGTGTGGACGATTTGGTTAGTATGGATCTGGGTACGTTTTACTAAGTGGTATTATTTTTATCTTGTTGAATTGTGTAAATTGTGGCTTTTTCGTTAAGCGAGAATAATAATAATAATACATTTGGCTTCAATTTCATTAACTTCCATCTACAGGTACACCCAGCTCTTGTTTGTCGCGATTTACGTCATTGCCAATGGTCCAGTGCGAACGCGATTCAACATGTCAGTCAAACATGCGACATGAACGATCCTATTGGTTGGCTACACTCGTGCCTCGAACTAACAAACCCATTCCCGTCAGCGAAACAGTCAATCAGATTGCACGATGTGTGGTCTGCGAAGCCAAGTCACACGTTTTCGCTTTTCACAGCCAAGTCAATACGTTGCAGCCGTGTCCGAGTACTTGGACGGAGCTGTGGACAGGTGTCAGTTTGATACTTGTAAGTCGGGGGGGGGGGTGTTGATACAACATGGTGTACAAAAATACCATTAGGATATTGGAGATACAATCTTGTGTTTGAACTGTAGATAGGTATCAAGTTTATGGCGAGGTTTTAGTGTTTAAAAATTAAACTCAATAAGTTGGTGATATTATTATTATTATTTTTACCAAGTCGGTTTTAAGTCAGATTGGTAAAAAAAGGCAAGTTTGAGTGGAGCATTGGCAACCTGGCCTCTGTTAAAACATAATTCCAAAGAGATGACACAATAGGACACCATTTCATGCAACAATACGGCAAAGAAGTGAAAGTAACAGAGCTCGAGTAAAATTTCAATATTTAACATGGACGATCCTCAAAGCCAAAACGTTAATGTGCCGGGGTGGTCTAGCGGTACAACGCTCGAATTCGGACCTCGGTGGACATGGGTTCGAATCCCATCGCCGGCCCACTAAAATGCGGGCCCACGTTTGACTTCGCCAATTGTCCACTGCTGAAAGATGTTTCTCGTGCAAACATTTAAAGTAGCAAACATAAAATAAAATTAAAAAAATAATAAAATTATATGGAACATCCTGTGTTGCTCTATGTCCTTCACAAAGAAAGTGTTTTGAAATAAATGTTAATACAAAATGCACAGAACATCTCAAACAATTGCTTGTTATATTGTCTTTGTGTTTGCTGCTTTCCAACAGTGGGGACATTGTTTAGCGAAGCCGAATGTGGGCCCACATTGAGTGGATCAGTGGTGGGATTCGAACCCCACCCAGGTCCAAATCGAGCGCTGTACCGCTCGTGTATAAACAACAAATGTAGTTTCCTAAGTAATACCGCTGTTTATAAAAATTAACAAAAAACCAATAATTGTCTCTCTTAATTCAACAGCCACTTTATAGTATACGTATAACTTCAGTTATCTCTTAGATATGCCTTAAAATCAGCAACAATAACAATAATAGCAAACACAAGAACAACAAACGTTTCATAATTTAAAAAGAACATGTATGGGGCAACAAAATAATTCCATGTAAATCGGACATTTTTTTGATTCCCCATGAGACATTTTTCTAATTTGATTTTTTTTATCCAAGTTGTTTGCAGTCTACCCTCAATCTTTCTTGTACCATCATCAATTGTCCATTCCAAATCCGTTCTTGTTGGTCGTCGGGGGTGATAAACGTAGAAATTGATCATGCAATTTTCTTCGTTTAATCAAAGATTGAGCTTTTTTTCGGCCTTCATTCAACTGTGTTATCGGGGTTGCACGATCAACTTTTGCAGTTGTTTGATATCATATATACATAAACCGATATATTAACATTAATTTAGCATAAGAATGGTATTAATTAAGCGATAAGTAATTCAGTTGTACAAATTTTGCGTCCTTGATAAAAGTTAAAGTCAAATAACATATACCTACAATTATCCTATGCAACCATACAATGTAGCATTAATGTTGAACAAATCCAGTAATTTCTTTTAAAAAAAGCTCCAACAAACAAGTTGTTCCAACATTAACGTAGTCAACGCCTTTCGATAAACTTTGAACAATGCTCAAACAATTTAAATGTGCTGAGTCGGTACAGTGTTTAAATATTCAGAGTTTACTCGATTCCCAGCCAATTGAACAGACATTCAATTCCGTCAAAAGCGGTAAATGTCGAAAAAACTGTTTAATTTTTAGTAAAGAAATATTGCAGCAAAATAGCACACATTAACATCAAATATATGTCAGTTGTTATTGAATTTATTTTAAATGCCAAAATCGCAGCATACCACAGCAGCTCACGGTGGCAGTCAGCAGTTGTCATCAC
>JAKXYG010000622.1:0-22500 GCA_025895645.1 Cardicola forsteri | reverse complement strand
AATGTTTATTAGCTGTACTTTTATTCAACTGTTTGACTTTTAAAATCGTTAATATCATTCAAGGGTGATCAAGGTGATCGTGGAGAAGACGGTTATCGCGGTCGAGACGGAGCACCTGGTTCGATCGGTCAGAAGGTGATCGAGGTGACCCAGGAGATTCGGGACCTGGTCGACGTGGACTTGATGTAGTGTTTTTAGTTTATTATGGTTGGTACTATGGTTACCTCTTTATTATTTCTATATTTGTATCACGATATATTAAAACGATCAATTTCGATAGCTTGATAAACGTAACAAACGTGGAAAAATAACAAAGTTTCTTGGCTGGTAGACGGCATCCTTGTGACGTCGCCACTGTTCTAAAGATTTCCCTTAGCTCAACGGCTACATATACGTTAAGATACCGTTTAGGTACCCTGGGTGTATGCTTGCACACATCTGCCGTAGCGGGAGTCTAATTATACCGCTGTACACTCAGTCTCTGCTGTCATTAGTCTATATGCCCACGGGAACCTAGTCCAGAATGCACCACATGGAGGATAGACAGTCAAATTGAGACTCAACTTCTCAAGGTCATTGTCATCTCACAAGTGTTTGAATATTTGAACAAAACACAAAAATGTCCATTTAATTTTTCCAATACATACATAAATATTTTTTTAATTTTATTTTTGCTATTTTAAATGTTTTGCGGGAAACGCGCATCTTTCAGCAGTGGACATTTTAGCGAAACCGAACGCGTGGGCCAGCATTTGGTAGGCCGGTGGTCAGGTTCGAGTCGACCGCTGTACTGCTAGAGCACCCAAAAATAATAATAAATAAATACTTTTTTTGTAAAGTTTAAAAGTTATACTACTGTCGCACGACCAGTATTTTTTAGCAAGTGGATATTTTAGCCAAATCCCACTGGAAGGTTGGCATTTAGTACCGCTGGTGGAGCTCAATTCCTTTCCCACATTGCCCACATCTGTGACAATTTCAATGTATTTAAACAATAAAACTGCGAATAATTGTAAAAGCTTTAAAACAATTTTCTTTTGAGGAGTGAAAATAACAATATTATTTGACTAGTAAATAATATTCAGGTGAAGGCGACAAAAATTTGCCAAAATTAACAAGGTCTGTTATTTTTATATAAAAATAATTTCTACTATTCAATTTATAAGTAGTATTTTCTACTTTTTGGAATTGTGAGTTTGTCTAGTTGGAAGCTCTTTATGTAATCAGGCTACACTTTACTTGCATTTCATTTAAAGATATAAATACAACAACAATAACAAGAAGAAAAGTTGGGTTGCAAAGCCGCCTCTTCATTGGTTCCAAGTTCGCATAGCATCCCGGATTCCTACACGAGGAGGTTGCTGAATGCAACTTGGATTTGGACTAAGTGTTAGCTCTATGGATGTATTACGTAAATATGCATTAACTAGGCTTTGAAAATTATCAACATTATGCAAAATCGATCACTTTTTAAATAGCAATTTCATGCAATATATGTGCAACGTTTTTAATTATTTTTTTACTAATATTATTTATAGGGGCTTAAAGGTGATCGTGGTGACCCTGGCAATCCAGTAAGTTGTTGTTACAATAATTCATGTTGAATTTTTATTATTTAAGTAATTTGTTCACGTTGAAATTTTAATTCCAGTAAAAATAGTTTCCTATTCTACATAAAAAATGGTTTTACCAAAGTTGAACATTATTGTTATATTATTATTATTATTATTATTTATTATTGTTGTTGTTATTATTGTGTTCATATGGTGTTTATATAGAGTTTTATTGAATGAAGTAAAAATAATTGCAATATCGATTTGATAATACATTTTGTGTACAACTTGTAAATGTATGTTCATTATTTTAGGGCGTTTCAGGTTTACCAGGTCCTCGTGGAGATCCCGGCTCGTCCGGAGTTGAAGGCGATCGTGTAAGTGCTGACAACATTCATTCATTTTCATTCATTTTGGTTGGTGACATGCTCACTTTTTGTTATTTTTATACTTATAAGCTTCACTGAAGTATCCCAGCCAATAACCATAAATAATAAATAATAATAATATATAAGCGTAACAAACGTAGAAAAATAACAAAGTTGTTTGGCTAGTAGATAGCATCTTTAATGACGGCGCCACTGTTTGCGAAGATTGACAAAACCACCTGATATTTTGTCAAGGTTATCTGCCTTAGCCCAACAGCTATTTATGGTATACGTATACCTTAATATACCTTTTACGTATCCTAGGTGAATGATTGCACCCACCCGTCGTAGCGGAAACCCACTTATACCGCTGTGCACTCGGTCCCTGCTGTTATCAGTCTAGATGCCTAGAGGCACCTAGTCCAGGATGCACCACGTGGAGGATGAACAGTAAGGAACATCACCATCATTGAAAATTGAGACAATATAAGCATTGCTCAAATCCTCAGTATCATTAGCTGACTAAACTGAATAATTGTTAATCGAAATGAAACAAGTTTGAAAAATCGTTTCTAATGAAACGTACGGCTATAAAAAACATGTATATGGAAGAATTGTTTATCTCCATGGTTTCGCTTCGATACACAGTGATAAGAGCATGAACAGTGTTTGTCACATCCTTCCAATTAGAATAACTACATCAAGTCCAGTCCAGTCCGGTACAAAAACAAATGTTTTTGAAAAATGAGGCAAGTGTAAAAAATTTCATATTAAACAGTGCCCACAACATCGAATTGCAGTTCAATTAAAAATGCACCAATCACAGAACAATCACGACCAAATCTCACATCCAATAAAATTTACTCGAATTTCGACCAATTAAAAATTTGATGACGTACATCATTTGCCTATCGATCGTTTTCTTTTTGTTCCAAAGGGTGAAGACGGAGATTTGGGACTTGCAGGTGAACCAGGTGATCCTGGAGAATCAATTCTTGACGGCTATACTCCTGTTAAAGGTGCACCAGGTTTACCAGGAGATCCAGGTGATCCTGGAAGAAATTGTTCAATTTCAACTTTAGAACAGGGTCGCATAGCTTTGATTGGACCAATGGGCGACCGGGTAAGTGCTTTTGAAAAGTACAATTGTTCTTTTTGCATGTTTATTTATTTCTTTACTATTTATTAACATAAACATTCAGTATAAACGTACCTCTTGGGACCTTGAACACTTATTGGAACTGTCTAATTAAACATCAATCACACGTTAGCATTGAAACCCAGACCTTGAGATTCTATTGGACCGAGAATGCCTAGTTCATTTGAAGGAGCTGGCTGACCTGTTGGACCTTTTATGCCTCGTACACCGCGAGAACCCTTTTTACCTACCAAACCGTTTTCACCTTTTCTGGTCTCGTTCACTCATCAATGCTACAAATCGACACAATTAATTGATTAGTTTAATTATTTATGAATATAGGCTTTAATAAATCAGTAGAGGTGCATTTAGCATATGCAAACAAAACAGTAAAAAGTAAAAATGTATTCAAGTGAGCCAATTTGTACAGTTATCAAGTAACGTAACGTTATCATCAATGTATTTAGTTAGCCAGGATTCTTGAGTTGTTATAAAACAACTGTTGGCATGTATTTTCGCATTAATGCGTAAACCCAAATTATCAATTTTATCAACAATAGATTATGCATTTAAAGATAGTATTAATGCAATGACATACGTTCTAGTAAATTTGGTTTTAAAGCACGTTCAAATCAACTATGATGATATTTTCTTTTACGTTTTAAATGTTTTTTTAGATAAATTTTTAAAAAAAGTATTAGGTATAAAAGAAAAATTAATTATTTTTTTAGGTTGTAATGATAATAACACAAATTTGTCAAAACGAATTCTCATTATTTATTGCACACAAAAAAGGAAAATAAATATATAAATTAAATAACCATATACCAGTTTATATAAGTTCCAAATATATATTATTGAACAAAAAGATAATGGCAAATAAAAATAAGTTATATATGTAGTCATGGTAAATTAGAGTGGCGCAGTCATTCGAGAGTGTTAACAATAACAACAACAGCAACAAAGTTGGTGGCAAAGTGTCACCTCTTTATTAGTTCCAAGTTCTCAAAGCATCACGAATAATTCCCCTCCATTTTTCACGGTTTTCGGAGGCGAGCACAGATATGTCAGACCAGCGACTTTGCCATTGTTTCCAAGATAAAGTCCCGGCCAAAATAGGATGAAGATCCTCCCGAACAGCGTCCATCCAAGTACATTTCTGACCCCCTTTCCTTTTCTTCCAATCAGCATTTGGACAAGCCAAAGTTACGGAACCTGAGATTGCATCAGGAATTTTACGAAGAACGTGACTAAACCAGCGCAATCTACGTTATTGCGATACCAAGGAAGGAAGTTCATGGAATTGGAGTTCATCTCGAATTTGGCGGGTACTGATCTTTTTTGTCCAGTCTCTTGATATGGATGATCCAAAATCATTGTTGTACCAAATGTATCTGAGACATCTTGCCTCAAATTTGTTAAGCTTCATAAGCTCAGACCCATGTTTCAGCTGCGTACAGAAGCACTGTGCGAACCAATTAAAAAGAAAATGTTCATCTTTATCTTTGGATTGATGTTTTTTCGTCCTATAATGGAGTGTTAACAGACTCGTATTAAAATCAATGCAGTATAATTGACTCACTTTTCTAACACATTTTAAATATATTGAACACACTGAAACATTATTCAAACATTACCTTAGCTGTCTTAATAAAAAATTAACATTAACATTTATTTTTATGTTTGCTACTTTGAATGTTTTACGTGGGCCCGCATTTTAGTGCCAGTAGTGGGATTCGAACCCCGATGACCACCGAGATTCGAATTTGAGCGCTGTACCGCTAGACCACCCCGGCACATTAACATTTTTACTATGATCATTGTTATGCCTGGGTGTTGGGCAGACTAGTGATCAACTGAGCTACTTATTGTCTGAATACTTTGACTTGCTAACCCACTAGTGGGGTTGAAACAAGAAGTCAAAACACGTTTAGACCAAGAATCAAATATTCCAAATTACACATTACATATATATGGAGTGGGCGTGCTATCCACTCCACTGGCTGTCTGTCCACACTCGGACTTCATTATGATTGGTCCGAATGAGTCATATCGATCGTAGTTCGGTATGTCCTAACAATCATTATGTCGGGGTGGTCTAGCGGTACAGCGCTTAATTTGGGCCTGGGTGGGCATTTCACCACCAGTGCTGAATGTGGATCCACGTTCGGCTAGGCTAAAATGTCCCCACTGCTAAAAAGGTGCATTTTCCGTCAAAACAATCAAAGCAGCAAAAATGGAAAATAATTAAATTTAATTTAGACATTTTTTGAAAAATTAAAAAACAAGAAAATTATTTGTTTTTAAAAAATAAATTATATTGCAATATGTACGTAAAAAGATAACAAACGCTACATCTTCCAAGAAATTTAGGCAATATTTATTACTTTCCACAATTTCTTTTAAGAGGCGTTTTGACCTATGAGTTGTTCGGTTTTTTAATACAATGTTTAAAATTGACTTAAAGTTTTCATTTTTTCAATAATAATAATAATAATAAAACTTTTATCTTTATTTCAGGGTGAATCTGGACCAAAAGGATTTACAGGACCCAAAGGTCAGAAAGGTTTGAGGGTAAGCTTATAATTTAGTTTTGACTGTGTTAATAATAATCGTATAATTTCCTTTATATTGTCAAAGATACAATGCCAACATTGCAGCCGTATTTATTCAGTATTATTATTCCCATAGTTTATAATACAAATAGTGGAAAATGTGTTTATAAACATTTTTGTAGTTGAATACTGTTTAGTTTAAATTTTTAAAATAATATTTCAAAATTTTCAACACCGTATTCGGTTCAAAGTCCAGTTGAGGTAGCAGCTGCTCAAGGTTAGTAGCCCGGTTTTTTCAAAAAAAAACCCAATAAATATTGTTCAACAAACAATTAGTCAGGGTAACTACGATCAAGAAGTCAAAGTATGATTCCATTAACAGAATTGAGTGTAAACGTTGAATCTCCGATATGCAGTACGTATGTATGTATGTATGTATTATTATTATTACGTTTTGTGCTCTTAGGATTTTTAGAGGAAAAGGATTTTATAATAAAAATAATGCTAACAAAAATAATAATAATTATTATTATTACGGTACGATAAGCGGGATTTTTATAAATCGTTCCTTTTGAAATTAGACAGTTTTAAACTTTGTGGACTTAGACATGTGGGCAATATGTGGCGCAGTTTGTTCTAACAGGCAACTAACAGATTCTGTTCAATATATATAATATTGTGAGATGTTAATAATCCTGAAAAGTTGACTAATGCCTAGAAAGTTGCACTTTCTAATAATAATGATATTTATTATCGTCATTTCTACCTGACGCATACTGGACTACGTGCATTCAAGAACCACAGCAGAAACAGAGTGCTTAGCGGTGTAATTGAAATTCTGCATCAGGGAATAGGTGTAAGAATATGTTCAGGATACCATAATTATTATGATTACAAAACCCTTTTCTTTAAAAAATAAGCATAGGGTAATAAGATAACAATTACAGCAAAATCTTTATCAAAGTCTCGTAATTCAAAGAGAACATGAGATAACAAAAGTTTTCATGTATTTCAACTCTGTCATGTAGATACATGCGATCAATTCTTTGCCGCTGTTTGTCGGAATGGCGTCATCTTATTGTGTTTCCGTAGCAATATAAATTTTACAGAGGCCAGGTTGCTAACCTTGCGCTCAAACCCTCCTCCTTTATCCAGGCTTGGGACTGACTAGATTGAATCCTTCTTGATCCAAACTAGGCGGATACCATAATAATAATAATAATAATAATAATAATAATAATAATAATAATCATAATCATAATCATAATAATTATAATCATAATAATCATAATCATAATAATCATAATCATAATAATAATAGTAATAATAATGATAATAATAATAGTAATAATAATCATAATCATAATCCCTTAATCATAATCATAATATGTAGTAATAATAATAATAATAATTATTATTATTATAATCATAATCATAATCATAATCATAAATCATAATCATAATCATAATCATAATCATAATCATAATTATAATCATAATAGTAATAATAATGATAATAATAATAATAGTAATAATAATGATAATAATAATAGTAATAATAATAATAATAATTGATAATAGTAATAATAACAACAATAATAATAATAATATTAATGATTATAATAATAATAGTAATAATAGTAATAATAATAATAATAATAATAATAATAGTAATAATAATAATAATAATAATATTGTTGTATATGCATATAGTAGAGTGCATTATCGATTTCATCTTCTTCCCCATTTTTCTTGACCATGACAGGGCAGAGATGGCAACGGACTGGCGGGTTCGAAAGGTTTAGCAGGTTCGGACGGACCACCGGCAAGTTTAACGCCAGCAACAGGTGTCTTTTGATGATAATTTTGAATAGTGGCATTTATTTTATTACTGTTTATTTTATTACTGTTTGAAAATAATAATCAAAAATTACATTGTGTAATAGAAGACACTACTTGTTTTTCATTTCAGGGATTGAAAGGTTTCAAAGGAGTTCAAGGATTACCAGGCGAAAAGGTAGGTTGATGCTATTTTTAAATTTTTTTTAAATATTTTAAATATTATTAGTTGTAACAATATTACTATTACTATTATTATTATTAGTATTGCTACTATTATTATTACTATTGTTATTATTATTATTGTTATTATTACTACTACTATTATTACTATTATTATTGTTATTATTTTGATTATTATTGCTTGAATGCTTTTTAAACACATTTTTCATCAATACGGAAATTTTTGCTATTATTATAATTGTTATTGTTATTGCTATTATTTTATTGCTATAATTATTATTGCTATTATTGTTATCATTATTGTTACCATTATTATCGCTAGTATTGTTATTACTATAATCACTATTATTATTAGTAGTAGTATTGTTATTACTATTATCATTATTATTATTATTATTACTATGATTAATATTAATATTATTATTCCTATTATTATTATTGCCATTATTATTATTACTATTATTATTATTGTTATTATTACTACTATTATTATTACTATTATTATTATGATTATGGTTATGATTAGGAGCCTAATTATTACATTATTGTTAATATTACTATTATTATTAATGTTATTATTATTACTATAGCTATTATTGTGTTATAAATAATTTGTGTTGAAACAGGGTGCTCAAGGACGCGACGGTCTAATAGGTGACCGTGGTTTTCCTGGTTCCAAGGGTATTCCAGGAGACCCTGGTGTCGATGGATTACGTGGATTACTGGGCGATGCTGGCGATCCTGGTGTAAGTGACTCAAATGAGTTACCCTATTTTAATTACCTATTGTTAGTTTATTAATAATCCATGTATATTATTAATTAACGATGATAAAAAAGCGACTTTATAATGAAAATGAATAGCAAACAATTCGATGAAATAAATAATTAAAACTTTATTTTATTGTATGATAAATAACTTTTAAATAATGTCTTTTTTTCTTGCTGTTTAGGGCATGTCCGATTGTACTGGCGAACTGCCTGGTCGACCAGGCCCACGAGGCTTACCGGGCGAACATGGTCGTAAAGGTTTGCCCGGTTTTCTCGGAATGGTTGGAGAACGAGGACCAAAAGGCATGCGTGGTCCTCAAGGTCAAAGAGGAGATTCGGGTAGTGACTGTCCAATCGGTGCACCTGGATCAGCCGGTCCGAAAGGAGATCCAGGTAAGTTGAATGGGAGGATTTGGTCAAGTAATGGGTCTAGCGGCAAGAGCGCTCCGACTCAAATCCCACCACAGGCATTAAATGAGGTTTCCACGTTCAGCGTTTCTCGTTTATTATTATTATTTTATTTTTTTAAATTTTGTTTGCTACTTTGAATGTTTTGACGAGAAACGCACCTCTTTCAGCAGTGGACATTGTTTAGCGAAGCCGAACGTGGGCCCGCATTTTAGTGGGCCGCTGATGGGATTCGAACCCCCATGCCCACCGAGGTTCGAATTCGAGCGCTGTACCGCTAGACCCTTTTGGTTTAAAAATAAGCAAGATAACGATAAATGTAAAAATAGCAACGATGTCCAAAGACATACGGCAACAAAATAATTCCAACATGTTTGATTAATCGGCCTCCATTTCAATTAGATATTCCCAACTTTTCTGTAGTCTAGGCTAACCTTTCTTGTACCATCACCAATTGTCCATTCCAAAACTGTTCTTGTCAGTCTTTTGGGTGGTAAATGTAGAATTGTGACCAAGTAATTTTCTTCGTCTAATTGTAATACTGTGAACGACAGTCCGTTCTTCTTGATTGCATAATTAAAAACAACATATGGTGCAACAAAATGGTTCCATATGTGTTCGAACATTTTGCCAACATGTTGGTTTAATCCGCCCCATGAAACATTCATTTCAATTAGATATTCCCAAATGGTTTTTAGCCAAATTTTCTTTCTTTTTGCCATCATCAATTGTTCGTTCGAAAAACTGTTCTTGCAGGTCTCTTGGCTGATAAAAGTAGAATTGTGACCAACTAATTTTCTTCGTCTAATCGAAGATTTTGCAAGTCAAACATGGAGCTTCCTTTCGGCTTTTAATCAACCTTGTTATTTGGGTCCTACTGTCACTTCTTTGCCGGTGTTTGTCGGAATGGCGTCCAGCTATTGTTTCTGTAACAATATGGTTATTTTTACATAGGATGGGTTGTTAATCTCACCATATATATATATATATATATATATATATATATATATATATATTAACTAGCGAATAATCGTTATATTAAGACCAATGAATAAATAATATTAGTTCTCAGTTAGTATCCATTAATATTGATTCATTTCAAAATAGTTATAGCACACGTATTAAAATCAATTGATTATGCAATTGGATTATACACTTTCTTCGATATTCCGCCGATATAACACTAATCTTCATTTGACCAAGCCAAATGTTTACCTACTAAAAAATGTAATAATAATAATAATAATAATAATAACTGTTAGATGTACAAAATATTATGTACTATGTTGGATTTACATAGGTGATGATGGAACACCTGGGTTACCTGGATTACCTGGACATCCTGGAGATAACGGTTTACCGGGAATGAAAGGAGATACAGGACGTAGTCTCCGTGGTTCATCTGGCGATCCTGGTGACCGAGGATATGATGGACCTAACGGTATTGACGAATAATGTATAATTTTAGTCATTTTCGAACTATATATATATATATATATATATATATATATATATATATATATATATATATATATATATATATATATATATACTGGAAAAATTCTACGTAAGTGTAATTTTTTACATTTAAAAAATGCATTGCTGTAAAGTTGAAAAGTTAAAAGTCAAATGACTTATTAATACGATTTCCATCTACGAAACGGAGTGATCTAGCGTTATAACGCTCGACTCAAACCTGGTTTCGATCTCCCATCACCGACCCGCCAAATGCGGGCCCACGTTCGGCTTGGCTAAAATGTCACCACTGCCGAAAGATGCGCGTTTCCCGTTTCAAATCATTCACAAGTAGTAAAAAATGAAACAGGAAGGTTCCATTACCTACTGTATAGAGTTGAACATTCCAACAGTATTACAACTGCAGAATTATGTGTGAGTTCTATGTAACTCCAATTTGGGAACAATAATCGAGTTTATATTTGAAAAACAGCCGACTTGCTTTTATTTAACCGTTTCTTATCTGAACGGGCCAAAAAACATATTCCCAAGTGGATCGATAAAGAGTCCAATTCAAATGAACGTTGGTGCACTTCGTCAATATTACGTCACTTGGTTCAAACAAAACATCGAGTGAACTTTAATAATTGTTTTAAAGTGTTGATAACTACTCAAATTGCTAATATGTTAAAAACACTTGAATCTGTTTACATCCACACATTAAAACCCATTTTGTGTGCACAAAAATAATTTGTAACTTCATTAAATTTAGCGTAGACTTAACATATGCATGTTGCATATGAGTATGTATGTATAGTTATAAATGTTAAGTTAATTACATCATATAATTATATATATATATACTGATTCTTTATGTTTGTGACTGAAGAGAATATACGAAATGAATTCATCTCACAGTTTACGTCTTCTATTATTTTTGTTTGAGATTCTTATAATGTCAATTATTATAATATCTATTATAATGTCAACACTATTAACTGCAAAACAGAAACATTCTTATTGGTAAACTTGCAGATTTTATGTTTAAGTAAAATGCAATTTGTAAACAGTTCGGTTACTCTAGCAACCAACTAAAAATAATGTTTATATTTTTAAAAACATTTTTTTATAAATGCCTTTCTACTAAAATAGTTGATGCAAGTAGTATAAAATGAGCTTGATTATTTAAACATAAACTTTTAATTTCCCATTATGATAATAAGGAGACTATCAGGTAGGATGATAAAACCAACCAGCAGAGAAAGTGGGGAAAAAACGAACCAATAAGAGTTAGATAACCTTTTGTGAATGTGTAATCACAATTTTTTAATCGTAAGTTGGGAATAGAAACGTTTTTAAATGTGTGACCAAATTTGCACGATGATGCAATACAAATCGCATAGTACTGGCTAAATATTGATTTTTCCACTTTATATACATTTTCAAGGTCAAACAATTACCTTTTGATAGAAGAATACATCAACGCGACTGACACTGATGAAGGTTGATCAATAGAATTTTTTTTAATTATTTTTTACGTGGTCGGTTTTATTGGTTTTGTCATTTACCATAAATATACTACACTGTTATTTTTTAAGCATGACAACCTGTGAATGGTTGTCAACACTAGCAATAGTGACATTGTAACCAAGCTTATTCACATTAACCAAAAAATCAATATTGATAAAGTTTAAAAGGCACAATCTCCACCACGTACTAAAATATTTACGCTATTTTTGGCATTTCATTTTGAATTGTACTTTTTTGAAAAATTGACTGACATTTGCAGGTCCCAAAGGTCCCAAAGGTATCAAGGGCGAACGAGGGCCTCCCGGATCGAAGGGATCTGGCAGACCCGGGCCAATGGGAGAAAAAGGCGAACGTGGTTTGGATGGCTTGGTTGGAAAGTGGGGCAAACAAGGAGTTCCTGGACCCGCTGGTAAGTCGAATGGAGTTATCTATAGTAGAGCAGATTAAACAAGTTGCTGTCAAAATCAATGCAGCATGATTTATTCGTTTTTGTGACACTATTTCATTGCACGAAGCACATCTAAGTTGCATTAAAACATTCCTTAAACATTATCTTGGCAATATAAATAAAATATATTATAAAAACTAATACTTAATACCGATATTATTATAAAATTGTAATTTAGGTCAAAAAATAAGAATATTTAAAAAAATTGCAAAACAAACAAATTAGTTGCCTACAAATAATTTATATTATAAAATATATGTATGCATATATAAAAAGAGATAATAAAAGCCGTGCATTTTTAATAATCTAGGTAATATTCATTAATATCTACAATTTTCTTAAAGCGTTTAATGTAGGGGGTTTTTATTTCTCAAACGATTTTATTTTAAAGTGACTTTTGAAAATTACAATTATATTAAAGCGTGTGTTGTCTGGAAGCAATTGTATAAATGTAACGTTTATTTGAGTCAAGGATTTTGTCATTTATAGGATTAAAAATACATTAATTTCAAAACTGTAATAAAAAATAACGTTATTTCTTTTAAAATGTAGACTAGAGCATTGCTTTTCTTAATTGTTCAATACTCTAGAGCATTACGTTGAGATCCAGTATTGAATACAAAAGTGACTAATTTACCCATCTCAGTGCACTAATTGTAAATTGTTGAAAAAATACTTCTAAAACTATTTTATTAGTTATTGTACCTTTTTTTCTTTTTTTGAAAAGCATAGGGCGCGACATGTAATTGTAGTCTACTTTCCAATCACATTATTCTTTGTTGTAGTTTCCTTAAAATAGCGTCCGTTTATTGTTTCCAGAACAGTATTAATTTGTCTAAAAAATCAGGTTGGTAATCATTCACTCGAGCGTCCTTTGGGTATGTTGCAGTAGAATGACTTTGTAATATTACACAATTGCAAAAAGTAAAACATCACGTAATAAAATTTAAACGTCGCATCATTTCAATCCCGTTTTGATTGAATGAAGGCGAACAAGGAGAACGTTGTAACCCGTGCGAAGAAGGCAAACATGGAAACAAAGGTGAAAAAGGTGATCCTGGAATTTCTGGTACACCTGGTTCACCGGGACGATCGGGAACAAAAGGCGAACGAGGCAATCGTGGAGTTCCTGGCAATCCTGGACAGATGGGACCTCAAGGTTACGAAGTACGTGTCTAGTTATATGTCGTTAACTTTTATAGGGATTTTTCGATGTTTACACATATATCATTAATTATACAAATTTTGCGTTGGACGTTTTCAAAAATTAATACTTTTTGCACAAATAACATGAGGATAATGTCATTTTAACAAGCTGCAGTAAACAAATAAAATTAGGGATGGCAGAGTCTGAAAACAAAATATTCAATGCCAAAAGTTCACAGAGAACAATCTTGTTGCCTCATGCTCTCCAGAACGAAATAGTTTTGTAATGTACTACTACTACTACTACTAATAATAATAATAATAAACCAAATTGAACTTATATTGCCGTCTGCTGTTTTATATACAGAAACTCCAAATACAATAAAGGCATTATATTTGTACCATGAACGTATGCTTGTACTCATCTGCTCTTCACCGTATTTTATTATTTATTTATTTGTTCGTTAATATTTGAATATTTTACAGGAAATATTTTTCAGTAAGTGGAAATTATTATATATTATAGTATACAAAACCCTTTTGCTTAAAGAATAAGTATGGGGCAATAAGACAGCAATTACAACAAAACAACAACAACAACAAAGTCTCGTTGGCAATAAAGATTCTACAAATCAAAGATTGCGCTTTCTTTCGGCTATCACTCAACCTTGTCAGTTGGTAACTTTTCCATCTAGATACGTTGTTGTTTGCCGGAATGGCGTCATCTTTCATTGTTATTCATTCAGTTCAAGTTGGCTTTAGCATAACGGGAAAACAAACGTCTGTAATTGTAATTGTCGATTTGTTGATATTAGAATCATAATTGCAAAAATATAATTGGCTCATTTAACCAGCCAATAGAAAAACAAGACTATTGTTTAGTATGGATTTGATTGGTCAAAATTAAACGATAACAATTTATACATTTTATTTTTGTAAGATTATAATACAGTAATGCTAACGTGGCTAGTACCGACAATGGTGATCATATGACTATGATAATAATCATCCAATGAGCAGCATTTTTACTCAACTCCATGATGATATGCACTTCATGTCGAGAATACAAGATATCCACTCGTAAAATGTCTTCACATTTCTCTAATACCCAAAATATTTCAATATTATTTTTCCATTTGTCGAACAATGTGTTGCACTACAAAACAGTATGTGCATATTCCATCTTTCTTATACTGGCTACGTTTTGGCCATTATAGATTGAATTTGGTTTGGCTTCTACTTAACCCAATTCGTCGGCGTTGTGTCATCAGTTTCTCGCCACCGTTTGCAGGAATGGCGACTTTTTATTATTTCTGTAGCAGAGGCCAAGTTGCTAACCTTGTGCTCAAACCCTCTTCCTTTCACAACCGGACGTGGGATTGGCTATAGGTGTCAAAAATGCGGTTTAATACTAAGTAGTCTAGTTGTGTTGTAGGCTTATGTCACAATTGTTGCAAATTTATACAATGTAATTTCTACAGTTAAAATTTAATTGACGTTTCATACTTATAGGGTGATCCGGGCATTCCCGGCATGATGGGAATGAAAGGCCCCAAAGGAGAATCTGGAGAAACGCGCACCGAGTTTAGGGGTTCGATCAAAGGTCACAAAGGTTATCCTGGCGCAGCCGGACCGAAAGGTCCCAAAGGATACAAAGGTTTGTCTGGCGATATTGGAGAAAAAGGTGACCGGGGATTGGAAGGCGATGGAGTAATTGATTTATTTAAATATGTTTCCATTAATTATTACAAATTATTATGTTCTTGATGTAATTTATTTTTATAACTATCAATTGTACTGTTGAATTTTTGAAAGGCTTAGTGATAAGAAAAACTTTAATCTTTTTGAAAAAAGATTGATTGGTTTATTTTCATTTTTACTATTTTAAACGTTTTGTGGGAAACATTTTTCACCAGTGAATATGGACCCGCATTTGGTGCCGGTGGTGGCAATAGAATTCATACCCACTCAGGTTTGAATCGAGCGCTCTACTGCTAGACCACCCCGGCACTCTAAACGACGAGTCACTTAACTGATCATCTAGCGTGAATTACCGCCAATGCTGTTTGTAGACGGAAGCATGTTGAAATTGGAGAGAAGATGTGAGTTGATTGAATGATGACAAAAGACGTACATTCCAATCTGTTTCAAAAGACAGCAAGACAAATGATTGGCAGTCTATAATTGCTTGCAATCGTTGGCGCTTATTCATAAGCAGATGCCCAATTAGGTTGACACACATTATACACGAACCTACAACTATAACCAACTGATCGATTAGAAACAGCCGAAAAGAATTTAGTGGTCAAATGTCAGCAACTGCTTATATTTAGTGTCCTCCATTGTATTGAACATGTTGACGACTTAATATTGCAACCATGTAAGTGATTAAAACCTGTTTACAATAAAAAAGATTTAGTCAAACTGTTAAATTAGAAAACGACAAATTTATATTCATTGTGGTTGGTAATGTAGTTACCTCTTCATTATTACTATACTTGTACAACACACAGTAAATAATCAGCTCCAACGTAGAAGTATAACGACATTTCTTGACTGATAGATGGCTTTCTTGTAAGTTTTTTTTAATTTTATTTTTACTACTTTGAATGTTTTACGAGAAACATCTTTCAGCACTGGACATTTGTGCAAAGCCGAACGTGGGCCGGCGATGGGATTCGAACCCATGTCCACCGAGGTCCGAGTTGCTATTGTTTGCAAAGATTGACGAGGCTACCTGATTTTTGAGTCATAATTATCTTCCTTAGTTCAACGCCTGCATATGATATAAGTGTAAACCTTAAGAGATTTTTTAAGTATCTCCAGTATATACTGGAAAGCATCTTGTTCGAGGATGCATCACGTTAAGATAACAGTAGAAATGTTACTATTATTGAACATTAAAACTCAATTCTTTAGAATCATTAGTATCCTCAGGTTTAGATTGGGCTCAGCAAACGTAACAACAATTTGATTAGTTGTAAGTTTGTGTATCATTTCGAATTCCTGTACAAGGAGGTTGTCGGATACGAATTGAATTTGAGCCGGGGGGGTGGGTAAATTAAGATTCTGGACTAGAAGACTGCTTCCTTGTGACGACGATGATGTTTACATGAATTCATAAGGCAATCTTTTTTGGTGGAAATGGATGTTGACACCCATTGACGGATTCATAATCCTAACTGGATACATATAGCAAATGGATACCTTCAATTATCTTTTAAAGATTTTGGGTGTATGCCAACATCTATTCATTGAGCGTGAACCGAATGAAAGCCTAGTTATGCCGCAGTGCACTCTGTCCCTGTTGTTGTTATTAGTCCAGATGCTTATGGGCACCTAGTCCAGGATGCACCACGTGGAGGAGGAACAGTCAAGAATATTACCATTATTAGAAATTGAAATTTTATGGGATTCTTCAAATCCTCTGTAACCGAAGAGATTCAAACATCAAACTATAGAATAGGTTTGGCAAATCCATTTTACGTACTTTTTATTGACATCGTTGCTAAACCAAATACTTTACTTTTTATTAATAATTTTTTAAACTGAATGGGACTTTTGTACAATACGTATCATAATTATCTGAACTATAGTAATTTATTAATTGAATGTGTTTTCATTCATTTAGTACAAGTTTAAGTTGGTTCTAGCAACAGAGGAATTCTATCTGTTAGTCAAATATATAAATAAAGATTTATAGGCTTTAATACATTATAATTACAATTATTGCAGAAATAGGATTGGTTCATTTAACCAACCAATAGAAATACATCGAAAAAATTAATAAAACATTTGTCTATTAAATTGAACGCTCAATGTGAAAAATGTTGTTTACCGCAATTTAAATTTGCAGGGAGATCGTGGTCTGACTGGTCCTGTGGGTCAAAAAGGTTCCAAAGGTATGATGGGCGAAAAGGGCTACAAAGGAGCTTCGGCCGATATTCAAATGGGTCTGAAGGGCGACAAAGGATGGCCCGGACGTCCGGGCCTCGTCGGCGACTTGGGCGAATCTGGAGAACGTGGCAATTGCACGGTGAATGTCATTCAAAGCCACAATTTGACAGGTATATGATTGTTTATTCGTATTACAGATGGGAAGATATTTTTTCTATTGTTACTGCTTTGAATGGTAGGGATGGAAAACATTGTTCAACAAGTGGGAGATTTTAGTGCAGCTGGTCTGGAAGCGCATCCACAAAATGGACGGTTACTTTGACAAAGATTTAGGCGGTACTGTTAGAAAAATGCCATCTTTTAACCCAGAAATTGTACAATTTTTCCTCCGTTTGTTATAAATTTGGTACTTTCTTAATATCAAATAAATATATAAGAAGACGTAAACTGTGAAATGCATTACACAAAAACAGTTCGTTACTACATTGAAATTAGGTTGGTCATAATGTTTGTATTTGTGTATGCTAGTGATTTGTACTAACATAAATATCAACTGAGATTTTGTAATTCGAATAATTAAATTGACTTAATGAAGTGTTAACGTGACTAAATAAGGGATTCTAGTCTTAGTTTGTCTGTTCCCTGAACTTATAATCTAGACGAAATATTTCCAATTAATCAGCATTAGATTCAAAATATCATGCTAAAGAAGATAATAATTTAGCATAGCTTACAACCGTAGAAATAAACGAAATGAGTGAACGAATGAAATAGTCTATAGAATATTAATAATGTGAATAATGTACTGGTATAAATATAAATACTGTACTACTACTACTACTACTACTACTACTACTACTACTACTACTACTACTACTACTACTACTACTACTACTGCTACAGTTAGTGGCAGAGCCGTCTTGTCACTAATTCCAATTTTCCATAGTATCCCAAGTAATCTCCTTTTCGAGAGCATTTAGAAATATATGTCAGTCCAACAACTTAGTCATTGTTTCCAACAAAACGTCCTGACCAAAATAACGGTAGGATCGTTCCAAACAATATCTATCCAAGTACCTTTTGTGACCATTTTCCCTTTTTTCCAATCAGCATTTGATTTAGCCAAGCTTTCAGTACAAGATTTTTACAAAGAACGTATTCCATACAACCATCGTACTGTTGGCATTGAATTACGTAATTACTTGTTTTAAAATTAAGCAACCCGTTCGTAAACCTACAACTGTCAATGCACGTCCATGTTTTTTTTTCTTATAAAGCGGAAAAAGGAGAACGTGGCCTAAAAGGCGATCCTGGATTTCGGGGTGACAAAGGCAAACCGGGTGACGAAGGTCCACCTGGCATGGCAGGCGACAATGGACTGCGAGGCGACAGAGGCTTACCTGGACCACTTGGCCCGATGGGACCCAAAGGACAAATGGGATTGTCTGGTAGGCGTTAATTGAACAATTACTGGGCAGTTTGTTTGTTTTTTTGAACCATTTACCAACTGTTTTACAAAAATTTGCCTTTTTAAAATGTTTAACGGCAAAAGCAGTGGGGATATTTTGGCAAAGCCGAACGTGGACCCACATTTGGTGGGCCGATGGTGGTGACAGAAGCCACGCCCACCCAGTACGCTAGACTACTCCGGTACACAATAGAATATAATATGCATAAAGTCATAGAGTAATAAACGTAAACATTGTTTACTAATTTATGTAATAATTAGCAAAATAATTTTGATAATTTTAGTTATATATACTATTGTTTTTTATTATCTATAAATGAAACTGCATTATAGTTATTTGTAATAAAAATATAACGTACAACGAATTATTTATTGCGGTTGGTGATGTTGCTACTTGTTTATTATTGCTATATATGTATAACATACTAAACGATTAATTCCGGTGACTTGATAAACATGAAAAACGCAGGGGAATAGAGACTGCTAGATGGCATCCTTGTGACGTCGCTACTGTTCGTAAAGATTAACGAGGTCCCTTGATTTTTTGTCAACGGTTACATACGATGTACGTATACCTTGTGATACCTTTTAAATAACCCGTGTGATTGCTTGCATCCATCTATTAAGGTGAAAGCCAAGTTATACCTCTGTGCACACGGTCCCTGCCGTGCGATTATCTAGGTACTTAGAAGTATATGGTCTAGAATGCTTTCCGTGGACTCGACTATTAGGAATGTCACGATAATCGCAACAAAACCATTAATATCATAAAATGAAATGATAATAATTTTATATTTTTATGTTTTAGTAAATATTTTGCCGAACTATTTGTTATAGCAAGAATCAAAACCTTTCGAATAGTTGTACAATTATAATTATCTATATTTTTAAAAAAACTAATTTTTATATGTAAAAGTACGCTTATTACTACTGGTGCTGATAAGAACAATGCGAAGATAGCAATAAAAATCAGAATATGGATTATCAAACTGCCACTTTTATTGCTGCAAATTTATCCAAATGATTGTAACTTGAAGATTTGAACTTGTTTGACGGTGTGACACATTAGTTAATTTTCTAGACTCTTGTTTTTAGTGGACCAATAGTTTAATATTCTTAAATGTAGACTCTTGTCTAGAACAAGAATAATTATTCACTTGATCCAAAAACGTTTCACGTACTGACAATACACAGCACTCGAATTTCGACCTCAGTGGGCATGGGGGTTCGAATTCCACCACCGGCCCACTAAAATGCAAGCTTACGTTCGGTTTCGCTAAAATGTCCATTGCTGAAAGATGTTTACCGTAAAACATTCAAAGTAATAAACTTTTTTTTAATTTGATATTGTTTGATTATTGCAGGTGATTCGGGTGATCAAGGAGATTCGGGGCTTCCAGGTACACCCGGTTCGCCAGGTGAAAAAGGAGACTTAGGTAATCCTGGACCGTTCGGTGTCCCAGGTCCTCAAGGTTGGTTAAAAACAACGTATTTTTAATTGGAATAAAAATTTATTGTCAATATTTTTCGGTTTAATTGATTACATACTTTGTCAGAATCAAATCCATCTTTAGAAACACTTTAACATGATAGCAATATTTGGAAAAATAATTTACATAGTGCACTTTATGGAACTATTATTAAACAGAAAATGCTGTTTGATAGCCCTATTCTTCTCTAAAAAGAATAAAGCAGCGAGATTGTTTCATAGGATTGGCTTTGAAGATGGTATATATCGAAAAAGATTGAAATTCTATTCGGATTCCGTCAAACCCTGTGATCGGAATTATGCTGTTTGTCACTTCATTGCCACAGTTTAATGAAATTGTGTCTTCTTGTTATGTATTTAGCAATGTTTTCTACACAGGCAAAGTTCCTAACCTTGGGCTCTGACTCTCCTCCTTTTTCAATCGGAGTTGGGACTGGCTACGTTGGAGCTATTCCCATTTATAGATGAAACAATGTAGAATGAAAGCATTTTATTTATTGTCAATTAAAATTTATTCTGTTTACTTTGTAAATATTGAATTAAACATTTATTTTTTGAACGGAATGAATAGGTATGAAAGGATCTAAAGGTTTTCCAGGTATTTCTATCAATAGTGTGCCAGGAGAACGTGGTGACCCGGGTCGGTTGGGTTTTCCAGGTCCAAAGGGTATAGAAGGTGATCCTGGACTTGTTGGTGAATCAGGCGATCCAGGTACGTGTAACGTTAAGTTTATGTTGATTTTTAAAATAAGTGCGTGTAATCGTTTAAAACATTTAAGTGATGCATTTTTTAAATTTGAAATCTGCTCTCGATACAGTTATGGTAGTTGCCAACTTTGTGTTCTCATTTTAGCGTTCAATTAATTAAATAAAAACTGTTTAAGGAAATTTAAGACAGGATTTTGCTTTTTATCGTTTATTGTAGTGTAACTATATACTTTTAGAATAATTTGACCAAATAATAAGTAGCCAATGATAATGAAGTGGTTTAATAATCAACCAATAGAAATGAATGTTTGATGATTGGCTATATATTCAATAACCAATAACAGTAATCCATACTTTTGTAGTTAGTCCTTTTATCAAATGTTCTTCTTACTTAACATATTTTGGTTATTTTGTTAACAAATTGTTTTTTAATCAACAGGTTTGCCCGGAAATTATGGCTTACCTGGTGAACGCGGAGATATTGGCTTGTCTGGAGTTCAAGGAGATCGGGGACCGAGTGGTGGAAGTGGAATTGGTGGAAAACCGGGTTTTCCAGGAGATAGAGGTGATCCTGGTATGTCAAGCCAGAAATTGGATAAAATTTTAATTTATACATATTTAATATTTTTCAATAGTATTGATTGGAGTATACAATGTAACATTTAAACCTTTATCCACTGGAACATGGGCATCATTTTTTATTGTATTATTTAAAAAAAACACTGTGACGAAGTAATTGCTTTATTTTTATTTTTTATTGTTCAGGTTTTCCTGGTGCTCAAGGATTGCCTGGTGATAAAGGCCAATGTTTGGGCAATGCTGAAAAGGGTGAACCAGGTTTACCTGGTGCAATTGGACCCGTGGGTCTCAAGGGTGATCAAGGAATGCCCGGGTTGAAAGGTGAACGCGGATTGACAGGGATTTCTGGAAAACCAGGTATTTTTTTAAACTATTTTTTGTTGTTTTAACACATTACAGTGACTTAGTTGCATAATTTGCCACTTAGTAAATATTCACTAAACAAAGTTACACAAATAACAATATTACCTGTTAGATGAATCAAAAACTTGCATCTAACATCACTGTTGTACATTACAAATGCAATATTTAGTTCAACACAAGAAACTCACTTGTGCATTAGTATATAAAATTATATGAATTTTAACTATATCATAATTTACATTGTATAAACGATTTTACGCACCAGTTGTAAAATAAATGAGGTGTGCTGCACATTGAGTGAAACGTTATCTTTTTCGTTTTTTTTTGTAAGTATTATTACATCATAGTAGCATCATAATACTAATTTTGTCTTTAAAATCTCTTTTGTAATTGATAACGAATCCTGTTTTCTTTCGGTAATTAAAATAAAATAGAATCGACTATCAAAAGGCGTTTGGCCTACCCAACTTGTTAACAGATTTGTCAACAATAATAAAAATAGATTACAATTAATTGTTTAACGTTTTCGAAAATGAACGTGAAACAAATACCAATTTCGACCTATAAATACAACAGGTAAAGAAATTTAGATAAACAACAGATG
>JAKXYG010001002.1:0-66888 GCA_025895645.1 Cardicola forsteri | reverse complement strand
TCTTTGCGAACAGTGGCGACGTCACAAGGATGCTGTCTACCAGCCAAGAAACTTTGTTATTCTTCTACGTTTGTGTTACGTTTGTCAAGCCATCGAAATCGCTTGTTTGCTATGTATAAATATGGGAAATAATGAAGAGGTGACGCCACGTCACCAACCAAAATGAATGAATGAATACACACCTTACAATACCTTTTAACTACTTTGGATGAATGTTTGCACCCATGCGCCTACATGGAAGCCTAGTCATGTCGCTGTTCATTTATTCATTTATTGTAATTGGTGACATCAAAATGGCCTCTTCATTATTTTCCATATTTATACGACGTAGCAAACGATCGACTTTGATGGTTTTGATAAACGTAGAAGAATAACCAAGTTATTTGGCTGGAAGAGGGCATTTTTGTGACGGCGTCACTGTTCACAAATATTTACGAGGATGCCTGATTTTTTGTCAGGGTTATCTCTCTTAGCCCAAAGGCTACAGATGGTATACATATACATTAAGTGAGATGTTATTAATTTTGAGGATTTGAGTGTAATGCTTATAAAGTCTCAATTTCCAATTATGGTGATATTCCTGACTGTTCGTCCTCCACGTGGTGCATCCTGGACTAGGTGCTGAAAGGCATCTAGACTAATAACAGCAGGGCCCGAGTGCACAGCGGTATAACTGGGCTTATGCTACGGCGGGTGGGTGCGAACATACACCCAGGATACTCAAAAGGTATCAAAGTTATCTCCCTCAGTCCAAGGGCTACATATGGTATACATATACCATCAGATACCTTTTAAGTGCCCTAGGTGTATGCTTGTACCCATCAGCCATGGCGGAAGCCCAGTTATACCGCTGCGCACTCGGTCTCTGCTGGCAACAGTCATACTCGTTGGTTACGCGGGACGCCCTATCGTTTATCGAACCAATATGAAACAATTTTGACCATTTTAGTATTTTGATGTAGGTTTTACTGCCGGATGCCCTTCCTTATGCAAACCCTCCTCCTTTATCCAGGATTGGGTTCATTTCTGATCCCCACTCGGCAGACTTTCTACGGCTTTTGACTATATAATAAAAATATGAATAGTGATAATTGGCTGTATGTATATCAATAAATAATCAATAAATTTGATGATAGAATTCACATGATGAATAATTGTGTGTGGTCTGTCAATATTTACGAATAGTGGCGCCACCACCAAGAAGCTTTGTTATTCTTCTATGGTTGTTACGCTTTTGAAGGCATCGAAATCGATCGTCTAAGTATGGAGATCATACAGAGGTCAGCAATAAAATAAATCATGATTTGCAGAAAATTGTGAACTTTTGACTACTATATTTATACAAACGTAGGAAAGTAATTACAATTTTTTAGTTTATAACGTTAAAAGTTAACAAGGTTGCTTGATCTTTATCTCCCCTATTTCGACGGTTATATCCATAATGAGGATGTAGAGAATAAGGATTATTACTATTATACGAAATTTAGTTTAGGATTATTCATATTATTTCAATGCTACTACTACTACTACTACTACTACTACTACTTATAGTAACAACGAGAAAAATTGTTATGTTTACGCACGTCACATTTTTTATATTGGATTAATGGTTGATTAATTATTGATGTTTTATTAAACAATGGCTATTAATAAATAAACAATTTCTAAAATTGTATTCTATTTTTTTCACTCCATTTGTATTGTTTTCCAATGTTTTTCTTGTAACAATAATAATAATAATAATTTATATTTTTTATATTATACAAAACCCTTTTGCTTTAAAAATAAGCATAGGGTAATAATAACAATTATAGCAAAACAACAACAACAGTCTCGTTGGTATTGAAGATTCTGCAAATCGAAGATTAACCTACCTTTCGGTTTTTACTCAACATTGTCATCTGTGTAACTCTGTCATCCAGATACGTGCGGTCATTTCTTTGCCGTTGTTTGCCGGAATGGCATCCTCTTGATTGTTTCCTTAGCATAAATTTTTTACAGAGGCCAGGTTATTAACCTTGCACTCAAACCCTCCTCCTTTATTCAGGCTTGGGACTGGCTAGATTGAATCATTTCTAGTTCAAACTAGGCGGAGTTTATACTACTACTACTACTACTACTACTACTACTACTACTACTACTACTACTACTACTACTACTACTACTACTACTACTACTATAATAATAATAATAATAAAAAATAAAAAATAATAGTAATAATAATAATAATAATAGTAATTTATCATTTTCATTAGCATTATCGCTTCAATTGTTTTATGTTTCAAAGCCTGTTTTTGAAAGGTTAGAATTGTCAGATTTAATTGGTTTTAATGTGACAGGAGCACTGTATAGATGTTTCATCATTGTATGAAATCACACACCCACGCCTTATCGGGTGTCAGGTCAATATCTTAATTATTGAAATACGTGTGGTTAAAACTGATTTTGTAAATGCTATCATTCCATGTCCGTTACTGCCGCTAACAATCTCTGATCTTTGTGTTTTATACGGGGTTTAACAGCCTATATGGCACGGTTTGGTTTTTTAAAGGTTTATAATTGTCAAATTCAGGCATTAGGCTTAATTGTACATCCATATGGTTTTGTTCGCTGTCTTCTATTGAACGCAAGTGCTCAAGAACTAATAAAATATTTTGTAAGTCACTTAACATTTATTGGCCATGTATCTTTAACACAATAAGGGAAAGAAGATTAAAATGGATTTGTCATGTTCCACGTAGATCACCCACTCATCCAGCCAGAATAGCTATGAAAGCCCCTCCATTATCCGGATATTATTATTATATTATACAAAACCCTTTTGCTTTAAGAATAAGCATGGGGCAATAAGACAACAATTACAGCAAAACAACAACAACAATAACAAAGTCTCGTTGGCATTACATATTCTGAAAATCGAAGATTGCGCTTTCTTTCGGTTTTCACTCAACCTTGTCATCTGGTAACTTTGCCATCCAGAAACGTTGTTGTTTGCCGGAATGGCGTCATCTTTATTGTTTCCGCAGCAGTATAAATTTTTACAAAGGCCAGGTTGCCAACCTTGCGCGCTCAAACCCTCCTCCTTTAACCAGGCTTGGGACTGGCTAGATTAAATCATTTTTAATCCAAACTAGGCGGAGTTATTATCCGGATGGTTAACGGAAAATTTGAACGGACATTGTAGCACGCGAACTCAGTCCTTTTATTTATGCTAAGTCCTCAAATGACGCGTGATTTGTACTAGCAGTGTAATTCCAAATGCTATTAATTTAATCGCTCCAACATCTTGCTATGTAAATACAAAATGGTTGGTGATGGGATTAAGTTCAAATACGTACGGACTCCTGCATTAAATTCATTTTGGTTGGTGACGTTGTCACTTCTTCATTATTTCCCATATTTATACGTCATAGTAAGCGATCGATTTCGATGGTTTGATAAGCGTAGACAAACATGGAAGAATAACAAAGTTTCTTGGCTGGTAGACGGCATCCTTGTGACGTCGCCACTGTTTGCAAAGATTGACGAGGCCGCCTGATTTTTTGTCAGGGTTATCTCCCTTAGCCCAAGGGCTACATATGGTATACGTATACCTTTAGATACCTTTTAAGTATCCTGGGTGTATGTTCGCACCCACCCGCCGTAGCGGAAGCCCAGTTATACCGCTGTGCACTTGGACCCTGCTGTTATTAGTCTTGATGCCTTTCAGCACCTAGTCCAGGATGCACCACGTGGAGGATTAACAGTCAGGAATATCACCATCATTGGAAATTGAGACTTTATAAGCATTACTCAAATCCTCAGGATCATTAGCATCCCAGAAAATATTCAAGGTCTTAGATGTAGAATTTGATCAACTTATGTAGTGAACGGGAGTCGGTTCTTTGCATAATCTCAATCGTTAAAATGTGATCGCTCCAGGCAATCTTTGAAATACTTCTAATTCACTGGCAATATGTAAATTATTTTTTTGTGTCGTTTCTTTACTAATTTTTTTATTTATCAAAGCGACAACTGGATTTGGAGCAAAGCTTTGATGGAATTGTACTAACATTGCGCACATTCTTGTTACAATAAACAGATCTACAAATTCCAATTTTAATGTTTTCAAAATGTTTAACCAAATGCAAAGTTAACGTGATGATGTGAAATAAATAAAACTGCACGTGATTGAAGAATTGTTTGTAGATTTTGATGATAATGATGATTATGATTATATTCTTTGCACACATATATATGTATATACAATTTGAGAAAAATGCTTTGTGTATAAATAGTCAAATGTACATTCCATTGTGAGATGGATAAACACGTGTAGCAGATGAAATGTGCAAAATAAAACCAACTGATTCTCTCAAGTAAAACAATGCAATCTCTCTCTCTTTCTCTATATATATATATATATATATATATATATATATATATATATATATGATATTCATAACTGTCACATCTATGCAGTGTATCTTGTACTAGGTATCCGTGGGTACCTAGACTGACAGCAGAAATCGAAGTAGAAACCCAGTTATACCACTGTACACTCAGTTCCTACTGTTATTAGTCTAGACACCCATAGGCACGTGGTCTAAAATTGCACCACGTGATGGAGGAATATTACCATCATTGGAAATTGGGACTTTATATGAGTATTACTCAAATCCTCGGGGATCATGCATGAATGTGTCGAATAGAAGGTCAAATATTTTCAAATTCCAAATGTTTAATCTGTTACACATGGTCACGTGATCACAGTTTATCAAATTCGAATTCTTAAAGCTCTTTTAAAGATTGGAAGGATGAATGAAGTTTATTGGCAAGAAGATGATGCCAGTGTTTACAGGAATTGATAAGGCGTTATTCTTTAGGGTTGACGCCGGTTGACGGGTTCATAAGCCTAACCGGCTACATATGGCAAACTTCATTTATCCTTCCAAGTTCAATTCGCATCCGACAACCTCTTCGTATAGGAATTCGAGAAGTTATTCAAAGTTGGAATTAATGAAGAGGTGGGGCTCTGTTTTTAAAGATTGAAGAAAAATAATCATTTTTAGAGTTACGAAATAACACTATATCCAAAGATTCAACCATTAAATATTTGAGATTGTACATAAATTAGAATTGCACGTGATTTGATCATATTGTTTGTATTAAAAAAATCCCAAAATGTTAAGTTTTGTTTATAATATATCTTGGTAAATTAAAAATAGGAAGTCATATTCAATTATATGGGATGCTAATGATCCTGAGGATTTGAGTAATGCTCATATAAAGTTTCAATTTCCAATGATAGTGATATTCCTGACTGTTCGTCCTCCATGTGGTGCATCCTGGACTAGATACCCCTAGGCATCTAGACTAATAACAGCAGGGTCCGAGTGCACAGCGGTATAACTGGGCTTCCGCTACGACGGGTGGGTGCGAACATACACTCAGGATACTTAAAAGGTATCTAAAGGTATACGTATACCATATGTAGTCCTTGGGCTAAGGGAGATAACCTTGACAAAAAATCAGGCGGTCTCGTCAATCTTTGCGAACAGTGGCGACATCACAAGGATGCCGTCTACCAGCCAAGAAACTTGTTATTCTTCCACGTTGGTGTTACGCTTATCAAACCATCGAAGTCGATCGTTTGCTATGTCGTCTAAATATGGGAAATAATGAAGAAGTGATCCCTCTTCACCAACCAAAATGTGAAATCATGTTTTCTATCGATTTTGTTATACTGTCCACTTTTAATTTTTCCTGGATTAAGAAATCAAAATTTTATTACAATCAAAAGATGTACATGTTTGGCAATTAAATACAGTGATCTTCTAAATGAAATAATTAGTAATTGATTTTAAATTTATGAAAGGTATTGAAACCAACACTACTCACCCTTTATATGAAATACTAGAAAATGGAAATTAACTTAGAAAACAGGACAATCTTACACACACCGATACATTTAAATCTTTGTGTATGTATGTTGTTATATGAACTACTCTCACACACTTCATACTATGACTCATTATGATTTGTACATTGATTAATTTGTCTAAATTTTGTTTCTACTTAGTACTTTTATGTCCTTTGACGACACCAAATGTTTCATTCATTTATTGTAGTTGGTGACACAATCACTTCTTCATTATTTCCATATTTTGTAGAGCACAGAAGAATGACAATGTTTCTTGGATGGTAGACGGCATCCTTGTAACGGCGCCACTGTTGGCAATGATTGACGAGGCCGCCTGATTGTTGTCAGAGTTATGTCACGACTACTGATGGCGTATGCTTGCACCCACTCCGCTATGTACTCGGTTTCTGCTGTTATTCGTCTAAATGCCTACAGACACCTAGTCATGTCTGGAAATTATTTTTTTACGGGAAACGTAAATCTTTCAACAGTGGATAATTTAGCGAAGCCGAACGTGGGCCTACATTCTAGTGGATTGGTGGTGGTATTTGAAGTCTGATGACTACTCAGGTCCATCCTGACAAATTGAGACATTATAAGCATTACTCAAATCGTCATTATCATTTTTGGTTGTATGCATGTGCTGAATGTACCTCTATTGATCTATTAAAGTTTATTGTAATACATAAATCAATAAATTCAAATCGATTTTTCTTTTCAGGCCGACTGGCTGCTGGGTCGACTGAAAAAATGTCGGGCGACGCGAAACAACTTTCCACTGCCAATTGGCATCGTTGAAGATGCTACTACACTGTCGAATTGCAAACTGCCGCCAACGTACCAAGCAACCTGGATGGAATCGGGTCATGTGGTTGTATTGGACGTGCAACATGTTCAATTGTTACAAGCGAGGGTAGGCCGTTTATTCGCTACAGTGCTAATGATTCTGATGATTTGACTAATGCTTATACAAAGTCTCTAATTACAATGGTGGCGACTGTTCGTGACTGTTCGTCCTCCACTAGGTGCCTAGCGGCATCTAGACGAATAACAGGAGCGACCGAATGCACAGCAGTATAGTTGCACTTTTACTAGACCCCGCCTAATGAATGGATATCGGCTAGGTTTATGAATTCAGGGTCAACCCCCCAAATCCCACGAAGGAGATTGCTTTGCCAATTCCTATGGCATCTTCTAGCCTCCAGTTCTATTCGCATCTCACAACCTCTTCGTATGACAATGGGGGATGCTATACGAATGTTTTTTTATTTGTTGTTATCTGCCATGGTTTTTTGTCATTACTTTTGTATATGTCTATATTTGTACGATGGCCTTATATACGTACCGAATGTTTACGATAAACGGCATCCTTATGATGACGCCACCGTTTGCAAAGATTGACGAAATCGTCTTCTACATACAGAGTCGATAAACATTCTGCTGTCAAAATCAATGTAGGGTAATTGATTCGCCTTTGTGACACTAACTTTATTATATGAATCCGATCTAAGTTGTACTAAACATTTTTTAAATATTATTGCAGTAGTATAAGTATAAACTTTTATACCAAACATTTTATACCAATATCTTTAAAGAATTCTAATTTAGAAATTGAAACACATGCAAATTAGTTGCCTAGACATAAATCATGTTATGAAAAGTATATATACATGTATAACAATGGATAATAATAATATTTATTATTAGTAATATTATTATTATTAATTTTATTAAATCGTTTAATGTACCCAATGTTGTGGTATTTAATTTTGCATTACATAATTGATTTTCTTAATTGAACTTTTATATTTTCTAAGCAATTGACATTTTATAACGATTTAAAAAAATACAGTTATGTCATGGTTTGTCTGGAGGCGAAAATGTAACGTTTTTATTTCAATTTAAATAACTATAAAGTTTAAAAGTATAACAACAATTATGTTATCTGTTTTAAAGTTTATATTGGAGCATTATTTTTGTTAATTGTTCACGTTGAGGTGCAGTATTCAATATCAATGGGAGATTTTATCAATTTTAGTGCTACTTTATTAGTTTGATATTATTGCAGTCAAAACTTTAAAAAAATTATTATTCATTTTGATTGGTGACGTGGTCTCCTCTTCATTATTCCCCATATTTATACGTTATAACAAACGATCGATTTCGATGGCTTGATAAGCGTAACACAAACGTAGAAGAATAACGAAGTTTCTTGGCTGGTAGACGGCATCCTTGTGACGTCGCCACAGTTCGCAAAGATTGACGAGGCCGCCTGATTTTTTGTCAGGGTTATCTCCCTTAGTCCAAGGGCTACATATGATATACGTATACCTTTAGATACCTTTTAACTATCCTGGGTGTATGTTTGCACCCACCCGCCGTAGCGGAAGCCCAGTTATACCGCTGTGCACTCGGACCCTGCTGTTATTAGTCTATATGCCTAGGGGCATCTAGTCCAGGATGCACCACGTGGAGGACTAACAGTCAGGAATATCACCATAATTGGAAATTGAGACTTTATAAGCATTACTCAAATCCTCAGGGTCATTAGCATCCCATTGTAAATACTATTAATCAATTGTGTACAGAATTGTATTAAAGTACTCAAAGTACTTTTTTTAGATGCAAATGAACAAAAAATGTGTATTTTATATTCTCATTTAAAGTATACACATGCTTTTTTGCATACTTTTGACGTGTAAATTTGTTCAATTATTTGGATGATGATTATTGTACACGTACTTTTAGGTGTATGGTTTACGAAAAGGTGGTCATGTGATTACTATATTTGTGTGTATGTTGGTTTGTTTTATACTTTTTGAACAAATTCAAACATAAATTTAATTTAAAGTAATGTGTTGCCTCTTAATGGTGAACAACAAAATGTGCATTCATTTTTCATTTTGGTTGGTGACGTGGTCACCTCTTCATTATTTCCCATATTTATACGACATAGCAAACGATCGATTTCGATGGCTTGATAAACGTAACACAAACATAGAAGAATAACAAAGTTTCTTGGCTGGTAAACGGCATCCTTGTGACGTCGCCACTGTTCGCAAAGATTGACGAAACCGCCTGATTTTTTGTAAAGGTTATCTCCCTTAGCCCTGAGGGCTACATATGATATACGTATTCCTTTAGATACTTTTTAAGTATCCTGGGTGTATGTTTGCACCCACCAGCCGTAGCGGAAGCCCAGTTATACCGCTGTGCACTCGGACTCTGCATGAGGGTTCGAATTCCACCATCGGTCCACTAAATGCGGATTCATATTTGGTTTCGCTAAAATGTCCATTGCTGAATGATATTTTTCGTAATATTAAGCTAATTATCATTGTTATTTATGCGATTGCATATTTGTATTTTAATGTTATAGGGTTTTTACGGGCATATTCCTAATCAAAATTATAACGATATAACATGGAAATCACTGGATATTGATAAAATTAGGTATGTATAATGATTTATACGTACTCTTTATGTATTTGTTTTATATTCCATTTAAACTACTTATAAGTAGAGTATACACTTGTTCAAAATAAATATATTGATTTACGGTATTACGAAAGGGTATCAGTGTTATACGCTAAGTATTGCTTTATTATTATTATTATTATTATTATTATTACATATGATTGTGCTTCGTGGTTAATTATATAATTCATAGAAAAGTAAGTATTTATTGTTGTTAGAAAGAATATAATTTAAGTTAAAAAAAGGAGGTTTCTTGTCCGTTCGTCATTGGGTACTGGCATACATCCACGATACTAAAAAATATTTTAAGTTACCACATTCAGCCGGTTAGGATTGTGGATCCGTCAAATGGCGTCAAAACCTCCAAAGGACATTGCCTTGTCAATTCCTACAAACACTGGCATCGTTGCAAGGAGGCGGCCTTCTCGTTAAGAAACTTTATTCATCCCCTCATGTTCAATTCGCATTCGACAATCTTTTCGTATATAGAAATTCGGGATGTTATGCAAATTTGGAACTAATGAAGTGGTGGTTTTTTCGCCAATTTTTGTCGTTGTAATGGTTGTTTGCATCGATTTGGAAATTGAGTGCATTATATGATATATATTGTGTCTTTGAGATGCTAATGATCCTGAGGATTTGAGTAATGCTCATAAAGTTTAATTTCTAATAATGGTGATATTCCTGACTGTTAGTCCTCCACGTGATGCATCGTGGACTAGATGCCCCTAGGCATCTAGACTAATAACAGCAGGGTCCGAGTGCACAGCGGTATAACTGGGCTTCCGCTACGACGGGTGGGTGCGAACATACACCCAGGTTACTTAAAAGGTATCTAAAGGTATACGTATACCATATGTAGCTCTTGGGCTAAGGGAGATAACCCTGACAAAAAATCAGACGGCTTTGTCAATTTTTGCGAACAGTGGCGACGTCACAAGGATGCCATTTACCAGCCAAGAAACTTTGTTATTTTTTTACGTTTGTGTTACGCTTATCAAGCCATCGAAATCGATTATAGTTTGCTATGTTGTATAAATATGGGAAATCAATGAAGAGGTGACGCCACGTCACCAACCAAAATGAATGAAATGTTGTGTCTTTTTTAGCAACACAACACGAGTTGACGCCGATGGAGACGATGTTGGTGACAGTTCTGACATTGATTCATCGGATGCAGACGAGGAACAGCCAACACTACAATTGACACCGTTAGCCAAGCTCATTCTCTGTGATGTTGAGGTATGTGACGAAGACATGTTAATGGTGCTTTATTTTGGTACAGTTAAAAATTCAATTATTTTTTCGATTAACATGGTGACGTTTCTTAGACATTTGGAAGGTTATGATTTATTTATTTCAAAATCCTTTTGCTTTGATAAATGAAGATAAGAGGCAAAATGTTTGAGACCAGATCGGAAGGTTGGACTATTAAGAAAGCTCAAAAAAGATAACTGTACTGTATGTAAATTAAACAGAATAGGAAAGGGCGCTATTAGAGGAAAGCTGATAGTTATTCAAGCTCATAAAAGAAAAAAGGGTTTAGGTGGTTCGGTCATATTTTATGCAGAGAAGAAAACTACGTTACAAGGCGAATGATGCCACTCGAGGCAGAAGGTAAAAGAAACCGTGGTCGACCAAGGCGAAGATTGTTTGGAAGCCGGTATGAAGAAAAAGGGACTAACAAAAATTGACGTTACGAACAAAACAAAATGGAGAATACACAGTCTGAAACAACGATTGTAAGAAAATAATATTTTTCTTACTGCTCGAAATGTTTTGGGGAAAAACATTTGGCGAATCCAAACGTGGGTTCGCATTTGGTGTCAGGGGTGGTCTGGCGGTACAGCGGTCCAATTCGGACCTCGGTGGACATGGGTTTGAATCCCATCGCCGGCACTAAAATGCGGGCCCACGTTTGGCTTCACCAATTATCCACTGCTGAAAGATGTTTCTCGTGCAAACATTCAAAGTAGAAAACATAAGATAAAAAGTAAATAAATAAAACGATCGATTTCGATGACTTGATAAGGGGAACAAACGCAGAAGAATAATGATGTTTCTTGGCTGGTAGACGGCATCCTTGTAACGATAACATGGTTTGCAATGATTGACGAGGCCGCCTGATTTATCACCCGAACGGCTACATATGGTATACATATAGCTTTTGATGCCTTTTAATTATTACCGTAGCGGAAGCCCAGTTATATCGCTGTGCATTCGGTTTCTGCCGTGATTAGCCTGGATGCCTATGAGCACCTGGTCCAGGATGCACCACGTGGAGGTTGAGCAGTTAGGAATTTGAGACTTTAATCGGCATTACTCAAATCGTCAGTTATACCGCTGTGTACTCGATCTTTGGCTTATGTGAACCCAATCCTTATTGAAAATTGAAACTCACTAGTCAAATTTTTGAAATCATTGGCATCTATCCACCCATTCTTTATTTATACAAAAAAAATCCCAACAATGCTGCACAACTTTGAAATCAGTTTATTGACATTTGCTTCATTTTTGGACACAGAAATTAATCATCCAAATACGCCCGGATCATGTTTTTTTTTGTAAACGACAGTCGTCAGTGTTTTTTTCTTCCACAACCAATTGTTGCATTACAAAAAAATCAACTATTTAGGGTGTGGCTTTGTAGTGTTTGTTGTACATATGCAATACCAATTACTAAATTACCAATGATTGAGTCTAGTCTTTGTGCTTTGTGTATGCATGTTAGACGCAGTGAGTATAGATAGATAAAATTGATACATTTTGTTTTTTGTTATATGATTATTTGTATAAAGAAAAATGATTTAAATAGATAGGTCAGAATGGCTGCTAAACGCGTACTACATTTGTAGCGGGTAAAATTGATGTATCGATTTTTACAAATGTTTAATAATTACCAGCATCTATTTTGTCACTGTTACTTTTACATAGGACATTTTAATACATAGACTAATGTAGCAGGGATTGAGTGTACGGCGGTGTGTAACTGGGCTTCCGTTTTGACTGGTGAGGATTGACCCAATGTAGTCAAAAGGTATTTTAAGGCATGTGTATATTATAGGTAGCCATTGGCTAAGGTAGATATTATTATTACTATTATTATTATTATTATTATTTATTACAAACCCCTTTTGCTTTAAAAATAAGCATGCAGCAATAAAATAACAATTACAGCAAAACAACAACAACAACAAAGTCTCGTAATTCAAAGAGAACATGAAACAACAAAATGTTTTCATGTAGTCGAACATTCTGCCAAACGTATTGTTAGATTACATGAAACATTCATTGTCTGCGCTTGTCAAGCCATCGAAATCGATCGTTCTACATGTCGTATAAATATGGGAAATAATGAAGAGGTGACCAAGTCACCAACCAAAATGAATGAATGAATGAATCATATGCGTGGTTGTAATGTTTTTTTAAAATACTTTCTACGTAGACGAACACAGGCGTCCAAGTTTGCAAGGCTTGTCCTGTGTTCGGATACTTATACGGCGCAGTTTTTTTATGAATGCCGATAGGTGAAAAGCATAGTAATTCCCTAAACTACTAACTTTCACGCTGTACAATCTATGTTTGATTTAATTGAACTACGAATTATCAAGAGGATTAGAGGTAGTGCTTCTGATCACGACGAATTGCCTACTGCCTCTAACGCCGATTTCATTTGTCGGTGAAAACGTTCGACTAAACCGTAGAACAAATACGTTCTGTACCCGACAAAACTGTCGGACGTTTAAATTGTGCGGATTCAAATTGCGTTCCACGATCTGTAATAATAATGATGGTAATACCACGTCGCCATATTTAATTTTGTCCTTTGTTAAATTGGATAGAGTAATTTTTTTGGTATAATTTATTTAGCACTTTTATTGTTTACTTGTGCCCGTTCTATGAAGGTCAACACTGCAAACGCACACAGACGTGTGTACCTTATTATTATTGTTTACATTTAAAAATCGATATTTTTCAATTGAGTTTATCAATGTGTGTCACAAGCGAATCCATGCTTTGTACACATAAAAAAAAATCAATATTTGTTAGAGTAATCCATCACAATTGGTGGTTTTTTCATCCTGGATGATTGGGCATTTGGGATGCTATTAATCCTGACGATTTGAGTAATACTTATAAAGACTTGGAAGATTGCAATCATAGTGATATTCCTCACTGTTCCTCTTCCATGTAGTGCATCCTGGACTAGGTGCCCCTAGGCATCTAGGCTAATAACAGCAGTAACCGAGTGCACAGCAGTTTCAATGGATGAGTGCAAGAATACATCCCAGGAATTTAAAAGGTGTCTTAAGGTATACGTATACTATATGTAGCCGTTGGGCTAAGGGAGATAACCCTGACAGAAATCAGGCGCCTTCATCAATCTTTGCGACGTCAAAAGAATGCTGTCTATCAGCTAAGAAACTTCGTTATTCTTTTATGTGTGTTACACTTATCATGCCATGTAAATATGGAAAATAACGCAGAGGTAACCACGTGATCAACCAAAATGAAAATGAACTCCAGTTGGCATCCTATATTGCTGTGTCATTTAAGCTAACATTTCGCTGATGATGACGATAGTAGTGGATGGTGTTCATTGCTTCTATATTTGCACAGTCTGTTAGAAACAGTGGACCTTTTTTGTTCATGTAAATATGGAAAATAACGCAGAGGTAACCACGTGATCAACCAAAATGAAAATGAACTCCAGTTGGCATCCTATATTGCTGTGTCATTTAAGCTAACATTTCGCTGATGATGACGATAGTAGTGGATGGTGTTCATTGCTTCTATATTTGCACAGTCTGTTAGAAACAGTAGATACCTTTTTTGTTAATGAGTTGCCACTTTATTGTTTGGTATATTTTTAAACGTAGAAAAGGTTTTGTGAGTGCCAAAATGTTTCGTTTAAATAGAAGAAAAGGATGGATGGAAATGTATTTGAACGAAGGCTACTACTACAAGTTCGATCGCCAGATGAATTAGAAAGTGCTAGATTTAAAACTGCATAGATTTAACTAGGTATTATCACCAACATCAGAATTGAAATAAATATAAGAATGATTATTGTTCAAATTATTAGCATTTCAACTTATATATGACGACTCATGTGCGGCGGTGATCTCTTGATACAGAGGTGTACTCGAAGTTGGGTGTCATCGGCGGTCCTAAATGCGGACTGCCGTTGGATTTAGCTGAAAATGTCATCCGTTAAACATTGAAACTGTAATAATAATAATTTAAAAAATGATTTATTTAAAATCATTTGGCTTTTAAGAGCATGGGGCTTACACAAGGCTGTTCCATAGGAATGACCATTAAATGTTTCACTTTTTCTTATTTCATTTTGGTTGGCTACGTTATACGGCCTATAAAACGATTGACTTCGATGGCTTGACAAGCGTAGAAGAAAAACCAAGTTTCCCGGCTGGTAGATGGCATTCTTGTGACGTCGTCACTGTTCGCAAAGATTGATGAAGCCGCCTGATTTTTTGTAAGGGTTATCTCCCTTAGCCCAAGGGCTACATATGGTATACGCATACCTTAAGATACCTTTTAACTATCCTGGATGTATGCTTGTACCCACCCACCAAAGTGGTATCGCAGTTATACCGCTGTGCACTCGATCCCTGCTGTTATTAGTCTAGATGCCTTTCAGTACCTAGTCCAGGATGCACCACGTGGAGGACTAACAGTCAGGATTATCACCACAGTTGGAAATTGAGACTTTATAAGCATTACTCAAATCTGCAGGATCATTATCATCCCAAGTTGTTTGCGGTTTTCGCCAAACCCCATCAATCGAATCGTGATGCTTTCGTGTTTAATGCAATGGTATCCCCTTGATGCTTCTATAACAAGCCAGTTTTTTAACCTTTGTTTTTTTTCTCAACCGGACTTGAGAACAGCTACTGTGGGAATAGTCAAATAAATTATTATTACAAAACCCCTTTGCCTTGGGACAATAAAATAACAATTACGGCAAAAATCAACAACAAAGTCCCAAAATTCAAGATAAATATGAAACAACAAAATCAATTTCATGTATATCAAGATCGATTTTGCTCATCTAGTTGCAATGATGTTATGTAGTGAACAAGAGTCAGTTCTTCTCATGATATCATTATTTGAAATGTGATCGCGCCAGGTAATCTTCTTAGATACCCACTAATGTGTTGTACCTTTTTATTATTTTTTTGCAGGTTTTGTTCCTAATGAATCTTTTGGGCTGTTTGACTGTTTTCAACAATTCGTCAAAAGAAATCAATTCGGAAATGACTTTGGTTAGTACATATTCTGTTTCAATGATATTTCAGTCAACAATATTACCATCAATAGAAATCGATTTTTTATAAGCATTAGTTGTATCCTCGGGATCATTAGCTTTGGTATTTCAGTGTTCATGTTGAATCAATGCGGTGTTATCGTTGACAGTTAAATTTAACTATCAACATCAACACTTTATCCCGTTGATTTGATCCATTCATTCGTCCCTTGTGGTTAGTAAACGTGCAGTCACCTATTCATTATTCTCCCCATTTATAGGACATACGAGCGATCGATTTCGATAGTTTAATAAACGTAACAAACCTCGAAGAATGACGAAGTTTCTTGGTTAATAGACGACATCCCTGTTGATGGTGCCATTGTTTACAATGATTGACGAGGCTGATCTAGCGGTATAGCGCTCGAATTTGGACCGCGGTGGGCATGGGTTCGAATCCCACCACCGGCCCACTAAAATGCGGGCCCACGTTCGGCTTCGCTAAAATGCCCACTGCTGAAAGATGTTTCTAGTAAGACATTCAAAATAGCAAACTACAAAAGTTGGTCGTATAGTCACTTGTTTATTAGTTCCATATTCGCAAAGTATTACGAATAATCCCTTGATAATGTTCACGGTTTTCGGAGGCTTGTACGGATATGCCAGTCCATCGACTTAGCCATTCTTTCCAAGATACAATCCTGGTCAAAATTGTGCGAAGATCGTCCCGAACAGCACCATTCAAGCACGTTTCTGACCATCTTTCCTCTTCTTCCAATCAAAGTTGCGGTACGCGAGATTGCATCAGGAGGTTTACGTAGAACGTGTCCAAACCAGCACAATCTACGTTGTCGCGATACCAATGAAGGAAGATCGTGAAATTGGCAGTTGATGATTTTTTTCGTCCAAACCCTTGATATGGAGCATGCAAAATGGGTGTTGTGCCTAATATATCTGAAATGTCTTGCCTCAGAATTGTTTATCTTCATAATCTCTGACCTTGTAAGAGTCCAGGTTTCAGTTGCGTACAGAACTGTGTGCGAACTCATGATGAGAAAATGTTCATCTTTGGATTGATGTTTGTCGTCTCCATAGTGGATTAAGATACTTTTTAAGCGTAGGCCGGTTATACCGCTATGCGCTTAGCCCCTCCTATTATTAGACTACAGGCTTATTTGCACCTACTCCAGGATGCAACACGTGGATCCCGTATGACATTTCAATGTAACCTTCCCGTATGTTTACTGGTCAAGTGTTCTATGGTCCAACAACCTTTCTTTACCATTATAAATCATCCATTGCAAAGCCGTCCTTGCTCGTCTTTCAAACTTTAACTAATTTTCTTCGTTTAATCACAACAACAACAACAAAAGTTGGTGGCAATTAAGCCACCTCTTTATTAGTTCCAAGTTCTCGTAGTATCACGTATAATTCCTCTCCATTGTTCACGGTTTTCGGAGGCGAGCACAGATATGCCGGTCCATTGACTTTGCCATTGTTTCCAAGATATACAGTCCCGGCCAAAATAAGGTGAAGGTCGTCCCGAATAGCGTCCATCCAAGTACGTTTCTGACCACCTTTCCTTTTCTTCCAATTGGCATTTGGACAAGTCAAAGTTACTGAACGTGAGATTGCATCAGGATTTTTACGAAGAACGTGACCAAACCAGCGCAATCTGCGTTGTCGCGATACCAAGGAAGGAAGTTCATGGAATTGGAGGTCATCTCGAATTTGGTGGATACTGATCTTTTTTGTCCAGTCTCTTGAAATGGATGATGCAAAATGAGTATTGTGCCAAATATACCTGAGACATCTTGCCTCAAATTTGTTAAGCTTCAAGATCTCAGACCCTGTAAGAGTCCAGGTTTCAGCTGCGTATAGAAGCACTGTGCGAACCAATGAAGAGAAAATGTTCATCTTTATCTTTGGATTGATGTTTTTTCGTCTCCATAATGGATTAGCAAGTATCCCAAACGCAGCAGCAGCCAAACAAATTCGTCGATTTACTTCGTTAGATGAACCTCCGTCAGAAGTAATCGAAGAGCCTAGATATATAAATTGCTTTACATTGGGAAGCACAACATCATTCAATATAATCCTCGCATAATCGTTTAACCGGAGGTTGAAATTCTTTTCGGGTTGTACTATTACTATCCGAATGGCGTCCTCCTATTGTTCCTGTAACAATAAAGATTTTTACAGATGCCACGAAGATGACCTTGTGCCCAAACCCTTTTCTTTTATCCAAGTTTGGGTGAGTTAATTTCCAATTAAGCGGTAATAGTCAATTAAATGAAAAATGCATTTTTCAACACTTCCAGCAACAGATCTGGCGTAAACTGACATGTTGGGGTAGTACAACTTCGACCCCGGACAGCGCCAGTCGATTTACACAGCCCGAGTTGGAACTTTTGCGCCGTTACGCCGCTTATGTGTATTATCGTACCAGAGGATGGATCGTCAAACCCGGACTGCAAATGGGTGGAACGGACTTTTTGCTTTACGCCGAGTCTCCCCAACGTAGACATGCGCCATTTTGTGTTATTTTAGACTGGGATACAAGCTTGGAACATGTTGGACACATCAACTGTGCTACGATGGCTGGACACGTTCGCGTAGCGCATTCAGTGGGAAAGGTAAGATCCTGGAGTGTATTATCCGCATTATCATTATTATTTATGTACTTGACGTATGTGACGTTTTAATTGGCCAATTGGTTTATTTGCATTTTGTGTGGGCGGATTTTGACGTGTATTAACCAATGAAAATGCGGTATATGATTTCCTGATTTAATAATTGAATTATCAATTATCGTGCATTTTAACATTGTTTCTATGACCCTAGTTGTTATGGCTATAATCTTTTACATAATATTTTTAAACTAAAGATAACTATCCTTTGTCGGGTGAAAGTACCTTTATTGAACGAAAAATACCAGGTGGCGCCGTGGGAAGCTATACGCGAAGCTGAAATAACGGTAATTTTAAAAATTTAATTTATCTATTTGTTCCTATGCTTTTGTTTGAACAAGGAGAGCACTTTTTCAAACACCCAACATAAATGTTAAACCCAACTTTAGGGGACATGGTTTTTTGAAAATAAATAAACATTATACAACTTGAGGATAGGATGAATTGAAATCTTTTTAATGAAGAATTACCAATTGGATATACTAATTGAATACGACTACTTTTAAGATTCTGATGATTTCAGATTGTCCAACGTAAGCGCAAAAGAGGTACCTATTTTTTTATTACAGGGGTAGATGACTTTAGTAGCTGAGATGGGTTTGGTTAATTGGCTGTTTGTTGAAAGTGTTTTCGCTCCCAAATATGTATTTTTATCTTTACTACTTTGAATGTTTCAAAGTAAACATGCCTTTTAGCAGTGGACATTGTTTAGCAAAGTCGAACCGTGGGCCCCCATTTAATGGGTCGGTGGTGGGATTCGAACTCATGTTCAAATCGAGCGCTGTACCGCTACACCACCGCCAGTTAGAATATGAATATCAAGATGTCTAACTATTACTTAAAATATTATAGGTGGTACAGTTACATTTGGCGGTATATATATGTGATACTTTTATTTTTCCTGTACCTCTCTTAGGAAACTCTAATCGACTTTTGGAAACCTTCTACCAGACAATCAACTGTTGAAAAGTAATTTTGTGATTGTGCATTTGGTTGATGTATAAATATATTACTTTTGTACAAACAGTGAACGTTGTTTTTTTCTCCAAATGCTTGTGGTTATTAGGATTTGAGTAATACTCATAATGTTCCAACTGTGGTGCATCTTGGCCGAAGTGCACTTAATCACCTGTAGATCAACGCAGCAGTACAACTGAACTTGATCTTTTGAAGATGGGTGCAAGCATACACTTAGGAGGTATATTAAGGTACACGTATATCATATGTATCTCTTGGACTTCTAATGATTTGACTAAAGCTCACCAAGTCTCGAATTCCAATGATGGTAATATTGTTGGCTCTTCCCCCCAATGTGGTGCATCCTGAACTTGGTTGAATGCAGACATCCAGAATAATAACAGCAGGGACCGAGTGCACAGCGGTATTACTGGACTCCCGCTGAGTTAATTGGTGTTAGTATATATACTAGATACTTAAAGGCTATCTCAAGGTATCCATTTCTCATATATAGCCGGTTGGAAGGGATGCTAATGATCCTGAGGATTTGAGTAATGCTTATAAAGTATCAATTTCCAATGATGGTGATATTCCTGACTGTTAGTCCTCCACGTGGTGCATCCTGGACTAGGTGCCCCTAGGCATCTAGACTAATAACAACAGGGTCCGAGTGCACAGGGATATAACTGGGCTTCCGCTACGGCGGGTGGGTGCGAACATACACCCAGGATGGGTTAAAAGGTATCTAAAGGTATACGTATACCATATGTAGCCCTTCGGCTAAGGTAGATAACCCTGACAAAAAATCAGGCAGTCTCGTCAATCTTTGCGAACAGTGGCGACGTCACAAGGATGCCGTCTACCAGCCAAGAAACTTTTTTATTCTTCCACGTTTGTCTACGCTTGTCAAGCCATCGAAATCGATTGTTCTACATGTTGTATAAATATGGAAAAATAGTGAAGAGGTGACCACGTGATCACCAACCAAAATGAATGATAGCCGGTTGGGCATGTCAATTGATATCTACTCCCAATTCCCCCCAAAGAAAATCGCCTAGTCAATTCTTGTGAACATTAGGGTCGCCGCAAGGAATTGGTCTCCTTCCTCCAACTTCAAATCACATCCCTAAGCGTCTTCGTATAGAAACTCGGGATGCTATGCAAAATTGGAACTAATGAACAGATGGCTTTGCCGCCAACTTTTGTTGTAGTAGCCTTTGGCTTGAAGGTGATAACCTCAATGGCGCTACCACAACTAATAAACTTCATTATTTTCGTGCTTGTTATGCTTCTAAAGCAATCTTGGGGTCAATCATTTGAAATATTGTATATTTAGAGAAGTAAGGAAAATAAGTTTGTAATATTATGTATCCGAAACAGCCTGGAGTCCTGTCATATCATCAGTATCGTCTTCAGTACCTTTCCCAATTGCTTCAAGTAAAAAAAAACCAATAAATTTATTTAAAAAAATAATACGCTTCAATTATATATGGCAATATTGATATGTTGGAAAATGGATTATGATTATCAACCAATCATCGAACGTATTGGCACGAAATCACATTCTCTATTTTGATTGGTTAAAATATGTCAGATTCCACCGACATTAAAATTTGCAAACAAACCAATGATCTTATTTCAATAATATTGTTAAATACAATTGAAAATATGAAAACAAGATACAATTTATCTGTGCTTTTAAATGCAACTCAAGATGGATTCTGTTTGACTTCAATGTTTTTTCATCGGTCTGGCAACCTGTTATTTTTAATAAATAAAAAATAAAAAGAACACAATTAGCTCCATGACAAAACTATATAAATGAAACTGAAATATTGAGTGCAATATGTATGACAAATGTTATTAATTCAAATTTTGAGTAAATCTTATAAAATTTTCAATTTCCAATGATGGTACTATTCCTGACTGATTGTCCTACACGTGATGCATTCTGTACTAGGTACTCATAGGCACATAGACTAATAATCGAGGGTCCGAGTGCACAGTGGTATAACTAGGCTTCCACTACGGCGAGTTGGTGCAATCATACATCCAGGATACCTAAAAGGTATACCATATATAGCCGTTGGACTAAAGTAGATAACCCTGATAAAATCAGGTAGCCTCGTAATCTTGATAAGCGTAACAAACGTGGAAGAATAACAAAGTTTCTTGGCTGGCAGACGGCATCCTTGTGACGTCGCCACTGTTCTGCAAAGATTGACGAGGCCGCCTGACTTTTTGTCAGGGTTATCTTCCTTAGCCCAAGGCTACATATGGTATACGTATACCTTTAGATACCTTTTAAGTATCCTGGGTGTATGTTCGCACCCACCCGCCGTAGCGGAAGCTCCAGTTATACCCAGTACACCCGGACCCTGTTGTTATTAGTCTAGATGCCTAAAATACCTAGTCCAGGATGCACCACGTGAAGGACTCGACGGATTCAGGATATACCGAGGTGGAAATTGATACTTTATAAGCATTACTCAAATACTCAGGATCATTAGCATCCCACATAACAAATGTGTTGCCATAGAAACAGCAAAAATCAGATGGCACTAAAATGCGGGCCCACGTTTGGCTTGGCTAATTGTCCACTGCTGGAAGATGTTTCTCGTGCAAACATAAAATAAAATAAATAATAGACTGTCGTTGAACAAATGTTCTGCCATAGAAACAGCAAAAATCAGATGGCCAAATAAACTTGCTGATAATGTTTGGCACCAATTTATCGAAATCATTTTGTTGAAACTTACCTGAACTGAATTGTAAGCAGGTTGTTGAATAGGCATTTGCTGTAAAACAAATTAAAAAAAGGTTTGTTGATTTAACGTCAATCCTTATAATTTACAACCATTTCATTATTATTATTATTAGTAGTAGTAGTAGTAGTAGTACACATAAAGCATGGATTCGAATCCCATCGCCAACACTAAAATGCCAAACGGCTTCGCTAAAATGTCCGTACTAGGAAATAAACATTTTCAAAAATTATTATAGTCATGAATTTAGCAAAATTTCTTAAATAATTAAAACATGTTTATGTTTGATTTTATTATATTATTATATTATGTATATTATAGGTATTTCAATAGTGAATACATTTAATAATATTTTTTATTAAATATCATATATAGTTTTGTAAATATTATGCAAATTAAACATTAAATATATTTTATTTATTTAGCAAATTTAAATAAAATGTAGTAAACATAAAATTAAAAAAAAAGAAATACTTCAGTGTCTAGGTATTGTTATTTCAATGTCATCATAAGAAGAAGTGACTCTCGTCTATCATATGATATCATTACAATTAGACAAATTAAATTAGTTGATTGACAATGATAAAAGAAAGGTTGGAGGTAGACTACAGAAAACTTGGCTAAGAATTATTCGGAAAGATCTAATTGACATGAATATATTATGGGGAATCAAACAAAACGTTCAAATACGTGGAAGACCCATGTTCTTTTTGAATGTTTGCACGAGAAACATCTTTCAGCAGTGGACATTAGCGAAGCCAAACGTGGGCCCGCATTATTATTATTATTACTATTATTATTATTATTATTATTATTATTATTATTATTATTATTATTATTATTATTATTATTATTATTATTATTATTATTATCATTGTTATTATTATTACTAAAGACAGAACTTCGTTTTTACGCATCAAGAATCATTCCTACAGCAATATATAGAAGTGAAATCTGGAAGGCAATAGATAAGATTGAAAAAATGGTGGATGTTTTCACTGCCGGTGTCTTAGATGTATTTTAAAAATTACCTGGCGCGGTTACAGTTCAAATGAAGAGATCATGAGAAGAACTGACTCTCGTTTACTACATAACATCATTACAATTAGACGAAGAAAATTACTTGGTCAAATTCTACGTTTACTGCTCAAAAGACTAACAAGAACGGAATGGACAAATGAAAATGGTAAAAGAAAGGTTGGGCGTAGGCCATAAAAAACTTGGCTAAGTACTATTCGGGAAGATCTAATTGAAATGAATGTTTCATTGTATCAAACAAAACGTTTGGCAGAATGTTCAAATATATGGAAACCTTTTGTTGTCTCATGTTCTTTTTGAATTATGGGACTTTGTTGTTGTTGTTGTTTTGCTGTAATTGTTACCATATTGCTTATTTTTAAAGCAAAAGGGATTTGTAATAATAATAACGCCTACGTTTACCGCCAGAAAGACTAGTAAAATGGTTTTAGAATGAACGACTGGTAAAATAAAGATTGGGGGTAGTCCACAGATAAGTTGCATCAAAACCATTCGGAAGGAAATGAATGTCATAGGATCGTACAAAGAATTAAGCAAAATGTTTAAATTATGAGTATTTGTTGTTATCTTGTAGCATCATATTTTGAACTAATGCAGGGGCTAAATTGGGACTTGTCAAAATTATAAAACATTAACAAACAATTCACTTCAAGTATTTAATAGCCCATATTATTTTAGCATAATTAGTTTGTTGAAAACAACAAAAATTGAAAACTAACAGTTCATTGACAAGTACCATTTCAACTCAACTGCACTTCGTCAATATTACGTCATTTGGTTCAAACAAAACACCAAGTTAACTTTAATGATTGTTTTTAATCATCATCATCATCATCATCGGGGATAAACATCCCCCACCGGTTATTATCACTCAGGGTGTCCAACAAAAACCAAAACGTCTGCAAAAACGTCAACTTTTGTAGTGTGTACTCAAAGAACGACACTTGAGGTGTGCTGACATTAAATGTTAATTACATCCCGAGTTAAACCCCTCCAATGATCCCTGTTGGCTGCATAGGGTGAACAAACGGACGCCCATTTAAATAATTCATTTGGACGAGGGGGCTTAGCATAAATAATGATTGTTTTTAATGTGTTGATAACTACTCAATCTGTTAATATGTTTAAAAACCTTAAATCTATTTACATTTACACATTAAAACCCATTATGTGCACAAAAACATTTTATAATTTCATTAAATTTAGCGTAGATTTAGCCTATGCATGTTGCGTATGTGTATGTATAACCGCAAATGCAAGTGAACTCACTTGCATTTGCGGTGACAAATATATTGGTTGGACAATATTGTTTCAAACCCTGTAATTCTTCAGTATGCAGGATTGTAAATGACAAAAAATTACCTTTGAATCATATTGATTGCTAGTCATTGGAACGTTTGCATAGATATCACATCTGGATGCATTGAGAGCTTCGAATGACGATGGCACTTCCGTCCGTGGTGTCGACAACGTATACGAAGTTGACGAATATTTCGCTTTCCTTTTATTCTTGGTCAGCGGTTTCATTGGCCGAGCAATTTGGATCGATTCGACATTTTTCTAAAATGGATTTTTATTTTTTGTCAGTAGAGAGTGGGTAGGTGTGACCTTGAATAAAAACTACTGGTGATAATTGATTTTATCGCACGTTAAATCAAATCATGTGCGTGATCAAATCAATATTATTGGATGCAAGGCGAGAGTCCCTTGACGTTTATATGATAAAGTGATACACATACAAAAACAGCATAATAATAATCATCATCATCGGGGATAAACATCCCCCACCGGTTATTATCACCCAGGGTAGTCCAAAAGCCAAAACGTTTGCAAAACCGTCAACTTTTGTAATGTGTACTTAAAGAACGACATTTGAGTTGTGCTGACATTATATGTTAATTACGTCCCAAGTTAAACCCCTCCAATGATCTCTGTTGGCTGAATAGGGTAAACAAACAGATGCCCATTTAAATAATTCATTTGGACGAGGGGGCTTAGCATAAATAAAAGGGCTGAGTTCACGTGCTTCAATGTCCGTCTAAATTTTCCGTTGGCCACCTGGCCTTCTTTTCCATCCTGATAATGGCTATTCTAGCTGGACGAGTGGGCGATCTACGTAAAACATGGCCAATCCATTTTAATCGTCTCTCTTTTACTGTGCTAAGTATTAAAATATTAGTATTAAGATATAAACCATATTTATTTAAAGCTTGTTGAGTACATTCAACCGCATTTTGCAAATCTTCTTCGGTTTCTGCCATAAGAACCGCACCGTTTGCATATTAAAAATCCGCTATCGTGTAACCATTATAAATTACACAGCCCTCAAATAACCGATACAATTAATCAAATATGTCATTAACTACAAAATTGAAGAGTGTGGATGTTAAAACACATTCTTGGTGAATACCTGAATTTATGGAAATTGCATGTGTTAAAGAATCTCTAATCCGTATTACTGCGTTTGACAACGTGTACAACAATTTAACAATGTTGACACTCTTGGCAGAAATTCTTTTAGCATAATAATGCATAATGACTGAAGTACTAGGATGGTTAAACGGTACAACACTTGAGTCGTATCTGGGTAAACATGGTTACCATCCGTACTCAATGTAGACTCTTGATTGTTGTTACGGCAATGTTTCTTGCAAAAACAATTAAAATAAAAAATGGAAATTTTCTAATTTGTGTATTATGTAACCTGTAAAATTTATTAAATAATAAATATTTTAACAGTGTTTTCTGGTTTTGAGATCGTTGTCAGGCTAGTCTGCAGGCATTTTGCTCGACTTGACATCCAATGTATAGCCCTTGGATATCCTTGTGACATCACTGTTTACGAAGAATGACAAGACCACATAATTTATTGTTAGTGTCATTTTTTTTAATGAAACCGCTACATATTGTATAGAGTACCTTTCTAAAATAATAATGGTACATTTTGGCCCAAACAGTTCTGCATTTGATCCCTTATTTGGTAGTCCAGATGCATCAGTGTACGTAGTCTAAAATTTCGTTTTATTTTGGTTGGTAAAATGATCACATCTTCATTATTTTCCACATTTATATGGCAAAGCAAACGATCGACTTCGATGGCTTGATAAGAGTAACAAACGTAAAAGAATAACAAAGTTTCTTGGTTGGTAGACGGCATCCTTGTAACGTCGCCACTGTTCACAAAGATTGACGAAACCGTCTGTTTTTTTTTGCCACGGTAATCTTTTTTAGCCTAACGGCTACATATGGTATAGATATACATTAAGATCATTTTTAAGCATTCTGGGTGCATGCTTGCATCCATCTGCATAAATCCATTAACACCGCTGTATACTAGGACTCTCTGTTATTAGTCTAGATGCCTGTTGGCACATAGTCCAGAGTGCACCACGTGGAGGACGAACATTCAGGAATATCATTGGAAATTGAGACTTTGTATAAGCATTACTCAAATCCTCAGGAACATTGTTATCTCGAGTCCCAAATGCACTACTAGCATTAATAAAGTCTTCAAGATGATTAGCATTCACATATGGTTTAGTACGTACCATATAATACTTAAAACCACTGTACCGTTAGACCGCCAGTGTTAATATCTTTAGTCCAACGGCTACCAATATTGCACGTATGATTTTAAATTATTCATATTGCTATGAACTTAATGCCTGCTTTATCAGTTTATAGGTATTTGATTGCATATACCACAGGTAAGAGTCTTCCGACTCATATCGTCAAGATGATTAGCATTGGTGTGTTGTGTAGGACGTACCATGAAATTGCCTATAGGTTGGACGCTTTCATGGGCCGTCCAAACCGAAGAATCGGTATTGCTCACATTGTTGTCTGGCGCCAATTTCCCCCTACGTTCAAGTTCGTACGAGTTGACAGCTGATGACAAAGATCGGTTGGAAGTCATGCGTTTCCGTGAATTCGGGCGTTGGCTGTTGTTGTTAATTGATAACGAAGCATTTGTACGCATTGAGGTGTATTGTGAAACATTTCTAATTGATTGCGGTTCAATGGAATGAAGCTGTGGATTTTGGCAAATGCGGAAAGATACATTAGACATTACGTGTCATTCCATAGCTTCTAATTACTTGTACTTAAACAACTCAACTAATGCATGGAATTCCTTTTTAATGGATAGCTGTAAGGTTTCTTAAAGTATACGTATACCATATGCATTTGCTTGGGTAAATAAATAAATAACCTTAAGAAAATGTTAGGTACCCTAGTTAAACTTTAAAACAGGTAGCGTTGTTACAGAGATTTCGTTCATTAATCTACAAAATTCATGAATTTCTCACATCTATTAAGTTTACAAAACCAAACATTTTTTAACTAGTTATTTAATATTACAAATTGATAAAATAGAAATATGTAACAATGTGTAAAAATGTGGTTGATAATTTACTATCAATAATAAGAAGTTCTATTCTAGGTCTCCGTTACATTTACACTTTCTGTTAAACATTCAAAATATTAAAACCAATAAGTTAAAAAAAGTGGCAGTAACTAATTAATTCTTAGTAATATATTTTAATTTACAAAAATAACATAATTTACCATTTACTTAACAATAAAAAAAATGGTAGAACGTTTTATAAATAAATTAGCTTGAATATGCTACAAGGACGGTGAAACGTCTAATTGATTGATTCATTCATATGGGTAAATGACGTGGTCACCACTTCATTGTTTTCCATATTTATATGGCATATAAACAATCGACTTCGATTGCTTGATAAGCATAACAAACATAGAAGTATAGCAAAGTTTTTTGGTTGGTAAACAGCATCTTTACGACGTCGCCACTGTTCGCAAAAGATTGACGAGGTCGCCTAACTTTTTGTCAGGATTAAATCCCTCAGTCTCATGGCTACGTATACTTTACAATACCTTTTAAATATACTGGGTTAATGTTTGCACTCACCCGCTCTAGCGGAAGTCTAGTTATACTGCTGTGTACTCGGACCCTGCTGTTAGTAATCTAGATGCCTAGAGGTATCTGGCCCAGGATGCACAACGTAGAGGAAGATCAATCAACAATATCACCATGATTGGAAATTAAGACTTTATAGGCATTACTGAAATCCTCAGGAATATTAGCATCCCAATTGTGAAATGTCTTAAACAATTGAATCAAAAACTAAATGAACACTAGTTCAAATCACAACACCAGCAATGAACTCGAAACTCTTATCTTAATATTGGACGATGAAATATGCTTCCTTCAAATATTGGAGCAATATAAAAGCAGGAAAAAACATACAAATATATATATATATAATAGGTTGTTTAATTTTATATTAAGGCTGCAAATACTTACAGATAAAGTATCAGCTGATCGAGGATCGTAACTACTCAATATATCATTATCGGACATCAGATTGCATCTTTCATTCTGACTAGTAGCTGATTCGTTAACGACATTGTGTAACATACGTCTTTTGCACGAAGATCTATTGGTAGGCGACAAAGGAATGTCGTGAAGTTGGTGGGGAATTGAAATGGAATTGAGTCGGTGAATTACCAAGTCATTTACGTGATATGTACATGCTAAATCGTTGTATGTTGGCCATTCCCAGGCAGATGGTAAAAGCAGACCGTTAGATGATCTATAAAACATAATGTTTTTAGAATAAAAAGAATGTATGGCTTTGCTGTTAAATTAATATTTTATTAAAAAACATTTTACAAATAAAAACAAATACTTATTTAATGTTTAGTTGTAAAAATAGCAAAGATTGTAAACAGATAATATAATCTCGATTAATTTGAATAAACAAACTACATATAAAATGACCACTTAAACTGTAATCACTTTAATACAATCATTAATTAAATTACAATCTTTTATTACAAATTAATAAATATTATATACAAATGACAAGAATTCGTACTTTTTCGGATAAACAAACCAGCCCAATAAAATAAGAGCTAAAAATACGGGAAATATAGATAATCCTGCAAAACCATACGACCAAGATAATGTAGTTTCATCTAAATTATTAAGCCATTGATTATTTGAATCCATGGGTTGTAAACGTTTTTCAGTGTTTACACCAACGCCCATTGTAATTAATGTAACTAGTATAAAAATACCTGTAAAACAAAAATAAGTAAAAAATTAAATAAAACGGAATATTGAAATAAATAGATTTTTTATTAAAACTTATTTGATTAAATCTGTAATATCAACAAAAATTAAACATAAAAATTATATATATATATATATATATATATAACAATGTAAAACATTTCTTTCCACTCACAAGTAGCAGTAGAAACAATTAATAAAAGTAAAACAGCGCGTGATCCACGAATTGAAACCAACCTAACAGCTTGCGTTACCATAATTCCTTCAGCAAATACATAAGTTATAAAACTAAATGTGTGAAATACTTGACAACAGATAAACCATGCTAAACAAATTATATTATAATATATAAAATAAAAATTTACCTCTAAATAAAATTGTCCACAAAGGATATAAAGGAGATTCAAAAATATAAAAACAGCCATCAAATACAACATTGCTAATTTCGTTGACCATATACTTTTCAAAGCATATTTCCCATAAACCAAGACAGACAAAAGGACTTTTAGCATATGGATATCTTGCAAACCATTGAGGTAAAACTAATGCAATAAAATTACACAAAAAGCCAAATGTCATGAATAAAAATAAAATCCAAAACAAAGGACGTCCATAACGTTTAGGCATTATACAAAAAAATATAATCCTTTTTCTACATAAATTTATTTTCGTTCAATATAAAAATATAACAAACGTTTAAAAGTATAAACAAAACTTTTTTTTAAATATAAAAATATTTAAATATTAATAAAATTTAATTAATATTTTATAAATAATAATTATAATTTTAAATATAAATTGTTAATTATTACATACATTTTGTTTATATAAACAGCAGCTTATTGATATAGTTGTGTAGAAATAATTTTTTTAATGTAAAAATATTTTTAAAAATATTAAATTTTAATAATGCCAGTATTTACTAACTACATATTCCAAATATTCTTGCTTTTTAAAAACTATTATTTTTTAAACTAATGAACCATCCATCTTTTTACATTAATTTATATCCAAAAAGAAATATTTTATTGTTAAAAATATAAAAAAGTGTGTTACCGTTAATTGAATATTATTTTAATAACTTCAAAATGATTAAATTTTGAATTGCCGTTATTTATTTTATTTAGAATAGTTTACAATGGAATATATATTCGAATATAAAATACAATAATATACGAAATCAAAAATTTAATTTATGTTATTTTTTAAATATTTGTATTATTAAAACATATATAATAAAAACAGAAATAAATCAGAAATAATTTTTATAGTCAGTCTCAAGCCTAGATAAAAAAGGAGAGTTTGAACACAAGGTTAGTAACCTGTTAATTTAATTATGTCTCGTTCCATAAATAATTTGTTTTATGGCATTAAATGGAACCATGGCAAATTAACAGAATTAAACTTTGGAGTTGATATTGGTCTACTTAGTAAAACTTTAGAAATGATGCAAAAAATAACAAAACGTTTTAATGATTTTAGTTTTTCTGTTGACTTAAAGATTAACTGTTCAAAAACGAGTGCTGTGCACTAGGTCAAGCAAGTATTTATCCATTAAAATTAGTAAACAAAATATTGATAATGTTGATTCCTTTACATATCTGAAAAGTATTATTGTTAAAAACGGAAAAACCGAAAGTAATATTAAAACCAAACTTAGAGAAGATCAGTCTTTTATTGATTCATATTAATATAGTCATGTTCTTTGATTCACCTAAAGACAAACCTTTGTTTGTACGCGATAATAATTATTTCTGCGTTAATGTATGGGAGTAAAAGGTGGAAACGACCAGACAAGATTGATATAGTGATAAATGTTTTTTATTCCCAGGTTTTCTAGAAGTAGTTTAAAACGAAATAAAATGTGATTATTTAAAAATATTTCTAGAATACTATAAAGCATAAAAAATATCCAATAATTTGGACAGTTAGGTTGACAATATAAAGGTTAATACGGAACTAAAAAGATTGTTAACGACAAGCTTAAAGCTAAGTAAATTAACACGAAAACGTTGCCCATCTAAATTTATAAAAATAAATCTTAGAAGAATAAAATACAATTACATAGTCTTTAAAATAAGAAGAGGAACGACACTGATTTACAATTAATAAATGACTTATTTGGAAATTATAATAACGCCGGATTGTGTGACAGACAGTCAATGGACTGGATAACAAGCTCATATATATAACGTGTAATTTGTAACATTTTATTATAACCAAAACCATGTGTTCTTTTCTTGTTTTGACTTCTGAAACTTGTGGGTTAGCAAGCCAAAGTATTTAGATAATAAGCAGCTTACTTAAATTCTAATCCACCCAACACTCAGGCAATTACAATAACATATATATTTACTCAAGAAATTATGATAACGTAAGTTGCTAGGTTGGTTTCAATTTGTAGATTACGTGCTGTTTTACTTTTGTTAATTGTTTCAACTAGTGCTTAAAAGTAAAAATTGTTTTGTATTGTTATATATATATATATATATATATATACATATATTCAATTGATACAGAGAATTATTAGTTAGTTAATAAAAACATTAAAGTATTCCTTGTCTGTTTGCTTACATCAATCCTCCCAATTTTATTGACGCGTTTTTAACCGATATGTACTAGTTTTAAGGTCTTACTTTACTCCTATCCCAAACGTTTGCTTTTTGACCCCTTTAGTAATCAAACATATAATCCCAACATCCGGCTTTGTAACATTTGCAGGACTTTAACGACTGGCACCAAAAAAGTTAAAAATAGCCAAAAGTGTGTTTCAAATAATGATGGAACTGGGAATCATCCGATCGTCTAACAGTTCATGGGTCCTACCATTACATACGGTACCTAAAAGTTAATAAATGACTGGCGATTATGTGGTAAGCACAAGGCTTTAAATATATTTTTTTTGCTGAACATCGCGCGCGATTTTCGATTAACGATAAGTTTAAATTTTTTGCTCTCTCTTTAATCAGATTGCATTTTACATATTTTTAATTATAATCTTTGGTTTTTCTTACTATTTGTTTAGAAAAACCATTGTTTTTATTATTGATAATTAATTTTTTGTTTTGTTCTCGTTGCTTATACATAAATGGATTCACACTCAAATTACTGTGGCGTGGGTGTAGTAAACCTGTAAAAATTGGAATGATATGTTTCTCATGCGATTTATGGTTCCATGAATGTTGTACGAGACTTTCAATAACTAGTTACGCTTTTTACGTTTATTCGGATAAAGATTTTATTTGCAGGGAATGTTTGCAAAAAAAATGCAAACCCACTAAAAAAACAGGCGTTTTGTTTGAGAATAAAGTAGATAACATATATAAATATCTAGAAGATAACTGTAACAACACTATAGTGTGCAAGGAAATTTGTGCTTTTGCACAAAAATTTAATGCATCCACAATCGATATTAGGAATATCTACGACAAAATAATTGAATTAAAATCTCATATCTCCATGCTCGGCCCAGCTAATGCAACTGCAAACTGTGCGTTAAAACGTTTTCAGAAAGAGATTCTTAACGCCTCTAAAGATATTGTTACTGAACATAAAAGAGCATGTAATATTATCATTAAGGGTATGCCCGACACAGTGACAAATTGTCACCAAATTATATCTGATATGTGTAAGGATATTCTCTATTCTGCACCTTTAATTAAAGTAAGTAGGATTTATTGTAAACTAGTTCATTCTGCCCCTCCGTTACTTGTCAGATTCCCTTCACCTCAATATGTATTAGACCTTTTTAAGAGCTAGCCTAGTATTAAAAGTTTGCTACCTTTCAACTTAAGATTTTTTAAAGATCTACCACCAGAAAAAAGGCCCAAGCGGTCTTTTTCCCTAAGTAATATCCCCAACAATGTGTTAAACCTATCTAAAGTTCCTATAGTTAAGTTAACACCTTTAAGACTAGATAGAATCAATCAAGATTTTCCCCCTTCGCCTTGGGGTCAAATTTACGTCCCATTAAGACACCGACTAAGACAAAATTCACCATTACTAATAACTCCGTAGCACTCAAAGTTGTATACACTAATGCACTCAGTCTTAGGAATAAGTTGTCTGAGTTTAAATGTTTAGCCATCTTTTACAAACCACACATCATTGGAGTTACAAAAACTTGGCTTACTGATAAAATTTTAAATAGTGAAATAAGCATTCATGGATCTAATACTGTTAGAAGGGACTCGCATAAGGGTAAATGTAAAGGGTGTATTTTTTATGTCAAAAACTCCCTACAGTTCTCTAATTTTAGACCAGTTTTAGGTGATACGTTAAAGGGGTATGATTTTCTGCATTTAAAGATTCCATTAGCTTTGGAAAAATTAGTTCTCTTTTCTATTTTGTATAAACCTCCTTCTCTCTCAAAAGCTTTAGATAGATCTCTTGTAAATGAACTCTCCTTCCTCACCTCCCTACCTCATAAATACATTGTTTTAATGGGGGACTTTAATGCTCCCTCAATTAACTGGAATTCCCTTGAGGGGCCTCACTCTCTATTCTTTGAACACAGTCTGCTTAATTTTAGTATTGAACACGCCCTCAAACAGCATGTCCGTTCCCCCTACTAAATATAGAGCTAGATGCAATCCATCTTGTCTAGACCTGGTCTTTACTAATATTCCATCTCTAGTAGACTCTATCAAGTTCCACAAGGTGCAGTACTATCTCCGTTTTTATTTTCACTGTACGTAGATCCATTGATAGTGCCAAAGCCATCACTTTTGTTTAAATTTGCAGATGATATGGTGTTGTGCACATAGGTTTCATTAAACAATGATCTAAACAATTTTGAAAATTTTATTAATAAAATTGAAAAATGGTCTACTAACTTTAATCTCAATTTAAATCCATCAAATGCAAGTTTATTAAATTTACAACAAAGCGTCCAAGAGAAACAATAGAATTAAACAGAACATTCAAGTTAAATCTAACAAATATATGCACTTGTAACAAAATAAAATATCTTGGTGTAAACATAAATAGCATACTTACCTGGTGTGATCATGTAGAGCATATATTTTAAAAACCACATCCTTATGCTACTATATAAGAAAATTAAGAAAACTAAATTTTATCAATTATATTACTAAATTGTTCATTGCATCATGCTTTTATCCTTTGATATTATATTGCTCACCCATAATTTGTCCTAATTTATTAAAACAGGATTACGTTATTTTAAAAAGATGCATATTATTGGTATCAAAATCTGCAGCAATTAAATATTCTATCTTATTAAATGATATTGTTGATAAACATTTTAAATCCTGTATACAATTAGCATCAAGGAATGAAAGTAATAACAATCACCCGCTACATGCAGCTTTTAACAATTCTAATGCTTCTGAAAAAACAAAAAACACTTACCTGCACATAAAAGCCAAAACTAATCAATACAAAAATGTATGTCTGCCCTACTTATCCAGAGTATTAACTAATCCAGAATCAAACAAAATTCAAGTACTAAGAAACCTATCGATGTAGGAATTGTTCTACCTACGCATTTATTTGAACTAATTTGGACATCTCAAAGTATAATGTAGCAAGTGTGCCTTATAATGACCCATTCTATGTACAGCAATTTTGAAAATTTTTTTTTTTAAATTACAAGCATACTATATAGACTATATTTATATTTAATAACATATGACATTCTATTTCATTTTGATCCCATTATGTATACTACTACTTTTTTTTATATATTGATGGTAAAAATGTATTTTATATTGAATGTATCTCTAGTGAGATGTTAAAGCTTAATAATAATAATAATAATAATAATAATAATAATAAGTTTTTTCTCCATTGGGAAGGAGCGATTACTCAGTCCTATCTTTCTCAGTTTTCTTTCCCTACTATCCTTAAATTGCAGAAAGGGAACATATTACCCTCTCCTGATTTTAGGAAGGCTAATTTAATAATTTACGCGAGTTTTTCCTTAATACCAATTAAAATCTACTAGGTTTTGATAATGTTAATTGCCTATGCTCACACATAACAGACATAATTAGTTGTGGCATTAAGTTATTCGTTCCCTTCAAGATTCAAACCTCACACAAAAAACTATTTCTCAGCCGTATTAAGAGGTTAATCCAGGGAAGGAACTTGGCATTTACTAAGTAAAAAGCTACGAATTTACCCTGTTTCCATTACAAATATATCGATATTTGAAATCAAGTCGTGGCAGCCATTAAAAAGTTTAAAGCTATAAAACTTAACACATTATTACATAGAGCCAAAAAAAAAATCCTATTTAATTTTATTAAAAAGAAACGATGTTTGGAAATTATTCTTCCTAGTATTAAAAACAGTAATGGTTTGGCACTATTAGCTAAATCCTCGTGTAAAGCTTTTAAGGCATACTTTAAGTCAGTTTTTTGTACTGGAGAGTTGGTTGCCAGCTGTTCTACCAATCCTTCTACTTATTTAGGTAATTTCAAAATCACTAAGGATATAATCTGTAAGCAATTTAAGCATCTAAAATCTAATTCATGCGGGTCCAATGGTATCTACCCTAGAATTCCTAGGGAGTGTGCCGATGTATTGGCACCAGTTTTCCATCATTTATTTAATGTATCCCTTCTTAGTGAGCAAGTACCAGAGGTCTGGAAATTAGCTTACATTAGGCCAATTCATAAAACAGGCAGCAGATGTAGCCCTGATAGTTACAGACCGATTAACATTTTGCCTGCGCCTAGTAAAGTAATAGAGAAACTAATTAAAGGATATTTAATAGACTATCTCCTGGATAAGAATTTAATAAATTCTGCTTAGCATGGATTTATCCCTTCCCGTTCATGTCTAACCAACCTATTAAAATTAACAAACGGGCTAACTGGGGATTTAGAGCAACACTCAAGTGTGGAAGCCGTCTACTTTGATTTCTCCAAAGCTTTTAATAAAGTCCCGCATTCCCTCATAATAGCTAAGTTAAAGACTTTTGACATAGGTAATCCTTTATTAAATTGGATTAGTAATTTTCTAAAGGATAGATATTTCAGAGTTAGGCTTGGCAACGCGTTATCCACCCAGTGCAAAATAACATTAGGTGTGCCACAAGGGTCAGTTCTAGGTCTTTTATTTTTCATATTGTTTGTCAATGATTTATCTGCAAATATTCAATCAAACATTCTCCTTTATGCGAATGATGTTAAAATCTGGGGCACAAACCCGGAACTTTTGCAACAAGATATTGATAATATATATCTGTGGTCGGTTAAAAATAGGCTTCCTTTAAATTTAAAAACGTGCAAACATATAACTTTTGGACAACCTTTGGGGGTAGCTTTTATAGTTCAGGATAAATTTATTACAACAGAAAAAGTGGTTAAAGATCTGGGGGTAACATTTACGTCATCCTTAGTCTTCTCATTACATCATAAATTAGCGACCCAAAAATGATTCAGCCTGATTAAGTTTTTCAGACAAAATTTAGGCAAAATTCCGATAGATAGCCTTCGATTATTATTTATGTTATGTATAAGGCCACATTTAGAATATTGTATCTAGGTAACTGCCCCATCCCTAAAAGGTGACATATATCAACTGGAAAGAGTCCAAAAGATGCTCTCCAGACTCCCTCATGAGCTTAGTTTTAAATTATATCCTAAACGTCTACAAAAATTAAAATTATTCCCTTTAGAAGATAGAAAACTCCGAGGCAACTTAATTTTAATATATCAGTTATTCACCAGCAATAGTATCAGGCACTTTTTTAATGTTAATAATGGTAACCTTAGGGGACATTGTCTGAAGATTCACAAACCCAGAGCTCCCACTAGTGTTAGAATAAAACATTTTACACACAGATCTATTACAGAATGGAATAAGCTTCCAAGTCATGTAGTCAATTCTAATTTTTTTAGGGTCATTTAAGATAAATTATGACAAACACAAGCTCTCCAATTTTATTTAATTTCTAATTTACTCTTTTACTTTTCTCCACCATATTTTTATTACTTTCTTTCACAATTATTTATTTTTTTGTCCCAGTTTCTTCTTCTCGCTTTATTCTCCCCGATTTTAAATTTTCAAATACTTTGAGAACCGAGGATTAAAAGGATAAAGTCCTACGCACCTTGTATACCGTCCTGATCCTGATCCTGAACAGATATCCTATCCCTTATATACATAATTTTGCAACTAGTTTAGCGGAGACAGTTATTTATATAAAAATAGATTTAGTTTGAGCATATTGTTTTAGGTTTCAGGTTTCAGGTTTGTACACAAGTTAAATAGAAGGAAAACTTTTTTTAATCTTTTTAGCAATTGTTACATCCCCGTTAACAAAAAAAAAACATTCCAAAAACAGCTGTTATTACTCCTTTCGGTTTTTTGAATTTTTTGTATGCCATTTAATATACGTAATGCTACTCAAATAATTTAACGCTTTATAGATAATGTCCTTTGCGGTTTTCTTTTTGCTCATGCATATTTAGATAATAATTTAATTAATTAATTTATTTTTTAAAAATTTTGTGTTTTGTACTTGAATGTTTTACGAGAAATATTTTTCAACAGTAGACATTTTAGCGAAGCTATATGTGGGCCTGCATTTTAGTACCAGCGATAGGATTTGAACCCATGTCCACAGAGGTCTAAATTTGAGTACTGTGCCGCTAGACCACCCCGGGAAGTCAAAAAAAAACAATACAATCATTTAAAAACGGTTTTAGCTTGTTTAAATTAACATGGTTTTACAATTCAAGCCGCAAAATACGTACTTGGTAACGACAACATACAATTTTTAGAACATTTTATTGACAAGGACGGTATCAAACCAAAACCGCATAACTTGTTGGCTATTAAAAAGTTTTTTATTTTTTACAACAAAAAGCAACTAGAGTGTTTTCCCGGTTTATTAAATATTTATTGCCAATTTTTACCTAGCTACGTATACAAGCTGCATTCCTCAACAGATTTTTTTAAGATTCCGGATAAAAAATATGGCATAACCGAAAAAGCCAAACAAAATTTTTTACGTTAAATAAAAGCTTTTAGTCAAATATACCGTTTTAACTATTTTAAACAAAAAGCTTTATTATACGTTCTATTAAAAATGTAAAGTGTTCCCAGTTAAGCATTTTCCTAAGCCAGATATAACATTTACACATGTACATATCGACATAGTGGGATCGTTACTCAGTTCCAGTAATCAATGGATCGATTTACTAGATGGCTTGTGACTTGTCCAATACTTGACGTTTTTGCTAATACAATAACCAAAATGTATGTGCATACACAAATAAGCAATTTTGGAGTATTAAATACCGTAATAACATATTGAATTAGTTAATTTAAACCTTTTCTTTTTGCAGAGTTTATTAAAAATTTGGCATTAATTGTATTCGTACTACACTGTATCACTCACAAGTCAATAGTATGGTAAAAAATGTTTACAAACAACTTAAATCCGCATTAATGACAAAAAAAGATTCCCAAAGTTAGTGTAAGAATTTATTAACAGTTTTACTCTATTTTGGTAAACATAATAATGTTAGCATCGACCGACTAAAACAGGTTTTTCTGGACAATGATCCTCCGTTTTTTAATATCTCAGTTTTTTTTGACAGCAGCAATGCAACAAATAGTTAAAACAATCATCTGTCTAGTCCAATTATTTATTTAACATATGTCAATTTGTCCGAAAAACAATCCGCAGTAAAAGATGAGTACAAAATTTAGCACAAGCAAGAAAACACTTATTTTAAGTATCACATAGCGAACCCGTTGTTTATGGTTTTTTTAGACGCTAATAAATATAATAACCGATTTAGCAACTATATGCAAAATTTGCAATGTACAAAACCTTAACACAATTTATCAGCGGTGTACGTTCTCAAAGACGTGGAGTTGTTTAGCTATGTTTAAAAAAATAATTAAATTTATCCGTTATTAACCTCCTATATAACGGTTTATTTTAAGATGATCAAACAAAACGAAAAACACTTTACAATCCTCTGTTTAGGTGAACACAATATTATCAACATTATTCAACTAAAAGCGGTTTTTATAAACAATAACCTTTTGTTTTTGTCTAACAGAAAAAACGCCCCAAATGGTCAAAATAATCCTTCGCCCAATTCAATCTTTTTGACCAACATATGCCGATTTTCTCAAACAAAAAACTTGCAGTGAAAAGCGAGTATATTAACCATCGCATTTTGCAAAATGTTGCCCCAAATAATTTTAAATTGTTATTGTTTAACGTTATTTTGTTACGTTTGTACTTTTTGGTTGTATACTTATATATTAAAGTCTTCCTTATAGCCATTCTTTAAGTGAGGTCAGTTGTAACGTTACTATTATTAATAATATTTTTTAATTTTATTTTAACATGTTTATATTTTAATATTTACAATCTTTAACATTTTGTTAATATTACATATATTATTTTACTACACACCAAAAAGCGTGACATTTTATTATTGTTATTTATAATTGTATTTATTATTTTTAAATTTAATACATTTAGTATTAACATTTCAAATTGACATAATTATTACAAAATATTTAATGATTTCTGGTTTTATATTAAATTAATTAATGTATTCCTAAAACTGATTATTTTATGTGTTTTCTTTATTTTTGACTTATTTCAAATTAATTAAAATTATTTTGACTGTTTACAATTTTACTATTCCTGCAAATACATATTAAATAAATATTTTACTTTGTAAAATGTTGTTTTAATAAAATCTTAATTTAACAGAAAAGCCTTAATTTATATATATATATATATATTAATGTTTTACAAAAAACATCTTTTAATAGTGGTTATTTTAGCAAAACCGAACGTGCTCCCGCATTTAGTAGCCATGGTAAAATTTAGGATCAAGTTGAGCGCAATACATTAATTAAAGTAAAGATTTTTAACAAAGTACATAATATGTGTTGTATAAGTTATTCAACTGTTTGCTTTTAATATTAGTTTGGGAATAGCCAACATATAATAATTTAGTATGTAAATATTGCATGTAAATATTAGTAATGTAAAATTTACGTTGCACTTATTTTCAAATGCACTGAAATTTATGTACCGCACCACAAGCTAATTCAGAAATGAGTTAGTTAATAATTAATTTAGTTTCTTATTAGTTATAGCTAAGCTTCGAATAACTCCAATTAAGGCTATAAACATTTCTCGTTTAAAATTATCAGCGTGCGTATTAGCAGTTAAAAGTGAGCTAAAAATAAAAAATGTATTTGCAAATTATTAAACGGATTCAATAGTTGCGTACAAAAAGACATTGGGCAGTTGTCATTATTTGAAATTATTAATTGGGTTTGTTTGTTTAGTATGCTTGTGGTTGTCATGTCTGAGTAATCTTACAAGTAATGAGTGTTTACCATATTATTCAAGTTAACGTCAAAAATTGTAAACATCATTTGTTGTAAACTCAATTTGTCCTAGATATGTCCGCTTTAAAAATATGCGTTTTATAGCCGGGAGTGTTACTGTTAAAAATAAATTTTTAAAACTATTATTACTAATTTTTATTTTAATTACAATTTTTGTATTATTATATATTTAAACAATTTTGATTTTGTTTGAATTTTTGTTGTTAACATATTTGTAATTTTGTCAGATCCTGTTTTTTAGTTGGTATACAATATTGGTTTATAAAATTTAAATTATTTTTTAATAATACGTTGCAAAACATTATCTTAGATTACACAAAAGTTTTAATGATTAGCTAAAGATTTTTGATTAATATCCGTATCAAGTTAAATCAAATTAAATTATGGACAAGACCTCAGTAAATACTTACATAAATCTTATAGATTTTAATAAAAATTGTTGTTTTTATTTCAAATTTATTGTATATTAAAAGTTTTACAAATTTTTACATATTTTTACTACAATTTATAATTTTGTATATTAAAAAATTATTAATATTATTATTTATAATGTCTTTAAAAATTACACATTTTAAAATTTGAAGTTATTAAAAGCAGGTATTAAAAAATTTTTTTATTAACAATAAAAAAGTATTTATACTAAATTATTTTTTACGTTTCGTGTTAATATTAATAATTAATTTATTATAAACTAAACAAAAGTTATATTTTTAACAAAGATTAATTTTATTGTTGTTTTTATACCAGTTTATAGTTTACAAGCAATTGTAATTATGTTTAACATTTATTAATACAATAAACAGTTTAAAGTACACCAAATATTACATATCATCTTGTAATCGTAATTTAAATTTTATTGGAGCATTTGCTTTTATCGGATACATTAAATCTGTCTGGGCGTGCCTTGCACACATCCTAAATGTAATGTATAAAGACAATTTTTATTAAAAAATTAAAAAACAATATTTAATTTATATTAGTAACTGTTTTTATAAATGTTAAATACAATAATTTTATTACAAATTTAAAATTTTTACTATAAGGTTTGCGGTTAACAAGCTTATAAAAGTAAACTTATTTTTTACAATATTTAAAGTTTAACTAATACTTTTTTTTACATTTACAAATTTAGTGTAAAAATTAACATTTAAAATATGCTGACATAATATTAAAATCTATATAACATATTTGTAATATTTGTTAACTGTTATTTTTTGTAAAAACATGCGTTTAACGTTTAATAAAATTAATATAAAAAAAATAATTGCAAAAAAATACATAAATGCTTTTTATATTTTTTGAATACAGTAATTTATTAATTTATGTTTAAATTAAAAATATAATTTATTTAATTAATTATTGTTTACTTTAAACTGTATATAAAAAACCATTCTTAAAATAATATCTATTTTTCAATAATGCATATTAAATAGATATACTAGTGGTAATGTAACAATTAAGCAAAATATACATTATTATATAAAATTGCATAAAGTAAAATCAGTAAAATGATAAATAACAACTGTTAAAACATTAATAATATAATAAAAAAATAGAATAACATTATTCAAAACAAATATATTTTTAATAATAATTTAACTAATGTTGATGTTTTTTTAGAAATAACAGAAAAATATTTAGCTCACCAAAGTATCTTTTTAAATTAGTATAACATTTTGATATATTATATTTCTACAAATTACACCCTAATAAATTATTATTTTTAAAGTTTATATTTTATATAAATTTAAATAAATATATTTATATAAATAATTTAGTTTATAAAACATACGATATACTGTTTAAATTATGCAAACTTTTATGGTTAGGAATTTATCAATATTATAAAAAGAAAAAATGTGTTTTATTGTAATTAAATTAATTAATTACGTTTACTAGTTATTTATTAAAAATTCTAAATGTTAACGAAAAAGTAAGTTTAACAATAATAATTTTGTGTACATACCATTTTCTTTAAAAATAATTGCGAACGTAGTTACTTCTTTTATTGATAAACTAATGTGCAATATCATATTTGTAACTTACTTATAACTGTGTTTTTAATATTAATACAATTATATATATATTACAGTTTTTTATAATTTAAAACAATATATACATATAAGTAAATTAAATGTATTTTTGCTAAAAAAAACTTTAATATAGTTTGTACCGTTATCTGTAGTAAACGTAATGTAAAAAATGTAAAAAGTAAAGTAAAGTATTTTCTTTTAATTTAAAAATGACGTTTAATAACGTACATTATACTGTTTTACAAGAAAATAACATACGTGCTCCGTCTTTCAAAAAAAATATTTATTTTTCCTCTTTAATAAAAATGTATTAATACCAAAATATATATATATATATATATATATATATACCGAGTGCTTTAATTAAAACAAAAAAGCAAAAATTAAACAAATTTTAATTACAAAAAAACGGTTAAGTTTAGAAATAATGTTAGAATATGTAAACAAATATTACAGAAATAGGTTTCAATATTCTATATATACTATTTTACAAACCTTTAATATATTAAAAAATAATTTACAGTATTTTGAGTATTTTTATATTTTTCCTTACCAAGTTTTCTAAAATTTACTAAAAAAACATGTATATGTATATTATAATTAATATGTTTGCTCTTAATAAAATTAAATTTACACTGAACTGATTAATTTATAAATTTTATTTTTATAAATATAATTGATGTATTTTATTTATATTATTATGAATATTTTAATAGTTCAATATTTATAATATATTATTATATTTATGTTGCAAAAAAACCGTAATTTGTACTTTTGTATTTTTTAAAACATTTTTATGTACTATTTTTATATACTATAAATTAAACATTTTTCAATTTTATATATAATAACTTACTTCGGTGAACTGAGAACAGCATATTTTAGTAATATTTTTTAACTTTTTGTATATTATTTTTATTACGATTGTTTTATTTATTAATTAAAAAAATATAATATGCATATTTTTACAACTGTAAGCATAAAATATATATTATTTAATAAATTTATAAACCTTTTAACAGCATTAAATTACTGATTATAATACATTATTAATATACATACTTGTACAATCTTTGTTTTTATTTGTTATTAATAAATAACATAAAATAAACTAAACAATAGAATGTTGAATACCTTTAATAGATATGTTTATACACAGTTGCTATATGTTCAAAAGTAATTAACTCATATAATTGCTTTTAATAACTAAAAATTAATGTATGTATGTATTATTAATTTACTTAGTTGATCTAAATGTAAAAATAAATTTGTAAAAACGGTTTTAATTATAAGTATAACTACACTTTTTATTACAAAACATTTTTAGAAAATTTAATTTATTTATTTAAAACAAATTAATTAGTTTATTACCAATTTTATTGGTTACGATGTAAATATATAATAATAACAATGTTTTAATAATTAATTTTTTATTGTCTCTTTTTGTAAGTAAATGTTGATTATAAAATATATTAAAAATGTACCACATTTTAAATATTTTTGTTTTTTCTACTTAATAAAATGTTGTTTTGTTTTTACAAGAAAACAATGTTTTTGATATTTTTATTATTATTTTATGTAATTTAAAAAAAATTTATTTAATTATGTTTATAAAAAAATTTAAATAATTGTATTTATAACATTTGTTTTTAATTAAAAAATAATGTTTTAATACAAATTGTTTAAAGTGTTTTTTTTTTCGTTTAACAATATTTTAAGCAAACAACTGAATAATAATAGTATGTATTATTATCTTCTTTGTCAATTTAATAATTTTACTTTTGTTGTATTTAATTTAATGTACACATTTTTAATTATTTTTATTTTATTATTTAATATTGTTACAAATTGTATTTTTTATTTTGGCATAATTATTCAAAAAAGGTATAAAGTAAAATGCAAATAGTTTTGATTATATAATTAAAACAATACTTAGATAAACAAAAACATTAATATTTATAATTTTACATTGAAAAGAAAGTTTATTAAATTAAATTTAATTGTAGTCAAAATTAATAATTTATTGTTTAATTATAAAATTTTCGTTTAGTTATAGTTATTATGTCTGTGTTTTGTAGTACAAAGTTGTTTTGTTACATTTAGTAATAATAAACTATTTATAATAACAAATTAATTTTAAGAACTAATTGTTTTTTAATGTTTGTATATAAATGTACTAAAAAAACATAATAATAATAGTTATATATATATATATATATATACAACTCCTAAGCTAATTAGTGTTAAAAACGTAGTTATTAAAGTAAAACATCTGTAGCCATCACATAACTCAAAAAAAGAACTCAGTTTAATCATAATATATACAATATTATATAATTGATAAAATACAATTACAATTTTATTAATATCTATTGTTATTATAAAAAATAATTGTATAAAAGTTAAAGTTGTTCAAAATTACAAATCTGGTAAAATTATTAATATAAAATATAACGTCAAATATGAAAAAAAAAACACAACACATGGAATATTTTTAGTTACCAAATGATTGATTGAATAATAATGAACAAAATGTTTAAGAATTAATGTGATCGCGTTTCTTTTTAACCACTTGATCAAGGCGGTTTGGAATGCTGTCGATGAGATTATTGATACATTCTTGTTTCATCTCATATTGAACAACAAACTGAATACGATCACACAAATCCTCAATTTCAGTATGCTTATTGATGTTGCGCTTATACTGAAAAAAAATTTTCAATAACATTTATGTCCGGACTGTTAGGTGGTAATTGAATAAAAGAAATTTTTTTGATTTTAGCCCTTCTAATATATTAAATAAAATATAAAACAAATAAAGTAAACCTGTTAAATATGACGATACCTTTTTGGACGTATGACATGGGCATTGTTCTGAAAAACATTAGTAAGCCCGGTGTGAGTGTTGCATTTCATTATAAAAAACTGCTTCATTAATGAAACAAATTTTTTCACTATCTAAAGGTACGGATATAATTTTCCATTTGCCGGTTTCATTATACTTAATACCAGACAACACATCACTTGTCGAGGGTGGGCTTTTTTCTAATACCGGAAGTAAATGTTTGAAAATTAGGCCCGCATAGTACTATTTTTATATCAAATGGATTCATCCGAATCATTGTTTCATCAGCAAAATATACCGAGCGCCAATAAGACAATCTTCGTTCAATCACTTGTACAAAACATAAATCTACATTCTTTTGTTTTTATTAATAAATGGATTTAACTATTGGCGATTCACATTAGAAGCAATTCTCTTGACAGCTTCTTACCATTGAATAACTAAATTCTTTTACAATATTCGAAATGGGCTTATTTAATAATTTTTTAATTCATTAAAATTTTCGATACATCTGTCTTACTTGTTTTTCTTTTTCTACCAACATTATCATAGTTTTGCTTGGTTTTTGTCCATTCAAAACACGATAAATTGTTGTAAGGCTTCTCTATACAATTCCGCTAATTGTTTAATAAAAAATCGTAGTTTTTTAATTTTTTTTATAACATGTTCATTGTCATTAAGATGGTAATCTTTTCTATCAATTCAGGTACTCATTTTACAGAACAAAAATAAATAGCGCAAATTAATCTGATTCTCAAGGTCAATTGTAATTTAAAATAAAAAAAATTTTAAATTATCTAAAAAAATTTATTTACAAAAAATAATAAATAATTTTTTAAATATATTTTTAAGTATTTAAATTAAAAATTTTAGTGTGTATTATAGTAGTACAACTGGATCCAAAGTTGATGTTTAAATTTTAACTATTAAACGTTGTTTATTTTTAATGAAATTAAAAAGCACAAATTAATAATCGACAATTATTATAAAAATTATATAGATTTAGCAATTATCCACGCTTATATGACTGCTGTTTTAAATATGCTATTTTGGCCGACTGAGCGTCTTTTTAAATAAATATTTCTAAATAAATATAAGCATATTACATATTTTACATTATTTTTAATTCTTAATATTTATTTTAAAAAATAATTAAGATAACAAATTAATTTATATTAATTTTTTTCTGAATTTTTCATCACTAATTTATTCAGTGGCTGTATATATATATATATATATATATATATATATATATATATATATATATATATATATATATATATATATATATATATATATATATATATACTAAAACTTAAATCAAAGTCAAATAATTTGTAAAAAAATTAATTAAAATACATGGATATAAAAAAATGTTGCTGACTTTATGATACCAAGAATTGAAATAATATTCAGTGCATTTTACAGCTGTTGCCAGTCATTTTTATAACATAAATTATATTTTTTATAAGTAATACGCTGTTTTTTAACTTGTTATAATTACGTTAATTTCAAAGTCAAATTCATTAATTATTTATTGCATTAGTTGTTCTTAATATTGTTTATCCAAAAATATATTTTTAACTATTTACAAATAAAATAAATAGATTTAAAAGCTAAGTGTGTTAATTTTATTACTACAAAATAAAATAATAGTAATAATAATAGTAATAATAATAACAATAGTAAAAAATTAAAAAAAGTAAACAAAGAAAACTCAGGAAATTTTTAATATTTAATTTTTTAAATGCATTTAATGCATTTTAATGCCAATTTAGTTTCAAAAATCTGCAATAATTTATGTTCTATTTAACTGTACACAAAGATTCCAATTAATAAAAGTTATTAAAATGTATAAAACGTATCTTGAATCCTTTTAAAATAAAACAAAGTTAAGATGTATTTGCTGTTATTTACCTATTTTGAACTTAACATTTTAAAGTTAAATATAGTGTGGATTTTGAAAAACAATACAACATACATAATCATGATGTTAATAAATAGATTTGTATTAAAACAACTAATACGTAAATAAATTAACGTAAATTAACGTCATTAACAAGTTAAAAACAACGTATTACTTGTAAATATAATATGTTATGAAAATGGCTGGCAGTAACTGTAAAATGCACTGAATATTATTTAAGTGCTTGGCATTATAAAGCCAGCAACATTTTTTAACATCCATGTATGTATTATTAATTTTTTTATAAATATGATTTTTGATTTTTATATATATATAACTATTATTATTATTATGTTTTTAGTACATTTATATACTTGTTAAAAACAAATTAGTTCTTAAAATTAATTTGTTATATAAATGGTTATTATTACTAAATGTAACAAAACAACTTTGTATTATAAAACACAGACATAAAATGAACGTGTTCATTTTATACATTTTAAAATTGTTATTAAGGTTACTCCGTATCTAATGTAAAAATTGACTTAATTTTAGCCAATCAAAATGTAACAGAATCTTATGTAAATTAATAGAATAAACTAGCAAATATTTTCCCAAAATGTACCACAGTAATATTATTTATAAAATTAAGTACCGTTTAGTTTACCAATTTATATAAAATATTTTTATTAGAAATTATATTTATTAAATTATTATTTAAAAGTTTTTATTTAATCAATTCAATGTTTTTTGCAAAATTGTTTGTGCAAATGTAAGCACGTAACTTTAAAAAAATAATATTTTTTTATAAAAAAAATAATTTAATAATAGTAGTTTCTTACTAATTAATTTTATAAATATATTAAAATTAGATACATTAAATTGTGCAGTTTGAAATTATTTAAGTTTGAATATTGGAAACAGGTATTGTCGTAGTAAATTAAAAAAAAAAGTTTTTACAAAACACGTTTTATAAATTCAAAATTATTATATTATTTAAGAAATGTTAAATAATGTATTTTAAACACAATAGTAAAAATGTTTTAATGTTTTTTTTTAATTGGTTAGTTGTTTACTATATATATATATAGTGCCATAAGTGAATCCAATGTTTACCTACTATAATATTGAAATATATGTAGCACTTGTTACTTATCCTAGATATGTGTTGCACTTATTAGTAAACACCTTAGATAATACTTTACTAGCGGTCTAGCGGTACAGCGCTCAAATTCGGACCTCCGTGGGCATGGGTTCAAATCCCATTTTGGCACTAAAAATGCGGGCCCACGTTCGGCTTCCGCTAAAATGTCCACTGCTGAAAAATGTTTCTTGTAAAACATTCAGTAGAAAACATAAATAAAAAAAAATATACATTTAATATTATTTGCAAATTCATTGAGGTCTGGACTGTATGGAGGAAGTTTTAATAAAGTAAGTTTTCTTTTAGCTTTGTGGTCTAAATAAAAAACGGATAGTAAAATTTATAAGTATATTAAAGCACACATTGCCACTTTAAAGTATGCACGAGAACATTGTTTTGAATAATTGCTAAGTGTTTTATAGCATTTTTGGACAACTCACTATAAAAGAATTTTTTAAATATTTGTACAAATTCAGCGTTGTTTAAATTGCCACTCGTAGACATCCATTTTGGAAACTAATTATGCTTGCAAAATATCCTTTGACACATAAAGGATGTGCAACTTTTATAGCAGTACAAGTGTGGTTGAGTGGGAAATTTAGACTATAAATAATCTTTAAATGTTCAGACCATGGTTTATGGAGTATTGCACACTAATCTATAAAGTATACTGATCTCCAAAATGACAATAAATAGTGTTTGTACTTTTTGACAAACTCCACTGGTTGTAGGTACGACTGAGTGGAGGTTATATATTTATGAAAAATGTAGCACATTAATCAACAATTTTTTGTAACGTGTAAAAAAATTGTTATTTTAAAAATATACAATAATTTATTTTACAAATAAAAATATTAAAAAAATAATTGGAATGACATACATACATTGCCAACTGTCTATACCTTTATGGCGGGCCCTCAAATGGCTACAATACGTTTTCATTTCCGGAATTAATTCTTTTTATATATATATATATATATATATATATATATATATATATATTGTTTAAATGTATTTTTTTCTATAGAGTAATTTTAAATTTAAATTTTTATTAAATAAAATCAACCAAAATAAAATTTAACAAAAATACAGTTAAATCCCTAAGATCCCACTTTCGACCATGCCCAAATTTAATTTTAAACAATTTTTCTAATACACAGAAGCATACAAGTGTTTAAAATAAACGTAAATTTTATCACAGTGGTTTTCAAAAGGTTTTAAAATTAAAGTTAACTAATAATATGTTCCTACCGTTACTATTATCATTAAACTGCATGTCAAAACATAATAAAATATTTGATTTACGATCTCTTATTATGAATAAATTACACATAAATAACTGTAAGATATTAATTCAAAAATTATGCTTAAATAAATATGTTAATATTAATGTCATAGCATTTAATGGATTTTTTATTTTTTTACTTAATCAAAAAAATGTACTAAAAAACATAATAAAAAATACTGCACTTATCCTACATTAAAATTTAAATATTCGCAAAATACAATTAAGTGTTTAATTGTTAATTGCAGAAATAAATATTTGTTTTACTATAAAAAGATTGACATAACACCATTTGCTAGCAGTGTAAAAATTAATTGTTTTTACAATTAGCTAATTGATTATTTTATCAATGTTGATAAAAATGCTTCAATCATATTAGCTGGTGACTTCAGTTATGGAAATATTAACTTATTTAAACTATTACGTTTTACTAATTTAGTTATTTTGTTTTACAAAACTTTAAAAAACAACTAGATTATATTTTTTAGTGAAACAACATGCACTTTTTTTAACATTTGACTACTCCATTATGTGTCGTCTTCTAAAAATATACTTAAAGCATTATTATTTAAAATATTTAAGGCTTATTTTTAAATCATTTATATATATGCAAGATATATTAACTTTAAATGTAGTATTACTTAAATTCGCACTATTAAACATTAATAACATTAATAAACATTAATAGTGCCGGGGTGGTCAAGTAGTACAGCGCTCAAATTTGGACCTCGGTAGGCATGGGTTTGAATCCCATCGCTGGCACTAAAATGCGGACCCACGTTTGGTTTTGCTAAAATGTTTATTGCTAAAAGATGTTTTTCGTAAAACATTTAAAATAGCAAACATAAATTTTAACAATCTTAATCTAAATGATGCTACTATACTGGTTACTGATCTTATTTACATTTATATTAACAAACATTGTTCAGTAGTTATGGTTGAGATTACAAACAACAATATTTCTTTATTTAGTTTTATAAGGCTTTAACAAGAAAAAGGAGGTGGCATATAAATAAAGTCAATATACTAGCTTAAAAAGTTTAGACAAAGAAATTATACAAAAAATTAACAAACTTAACAACAGTGCTAGTAATTATTTTTTATCAAACCGTGATTCATAATCTATTTAAAAAAATTAATTAAAAAATAAATTAAAAGCAAATTAATTTAAGATAAATGTTAAAACACTAAATAATTACTTTACTTTAAACATCTCAGAATTTAATTAATTAACTAAAAATTAATTAACTCTTATTATCAACTTTAATATTAAAATAATAATTAACAGTTGTAAAACAAGCACTTTACTTAGACCTAATGGAATAAATTGTTTTTTATTAAAGTTTTGCATCTCAGCAATTGCCCCATTATTATCTACAATAATAAACATATCTACTATAAATTGTAAATTAGTTGATACTTGGCGTATTACAGTTATTTCTAAAGTTTTTGTCCAATTAAAAAATTTAAAACACTATCGCCAAGTTGCTTGCATCTTAGTGTTTTTAAAATTAATTAAAAAATAATACTTGACAACCTTAAGCCTATATTAAACATTAGTAATGATCATTATTAATTTGTTATTAAAATAATTATTTTACTCTAGACTGTGTAACTAGTTTTGTTTATTACATTACTGAATCCCCTGACTAAGGAAAACGTTTCTGGATTATAAATGTGCTGTCAATAGTATATTAAAAAAAAAATTAATTAAACGTTTTGAACTACTTAAAACACCCGATTACATCTTAGACTGGTTACAAAATTGTTTCTGAAAAGAAAAACAGTTTACACAAATTGGTCGTAATAAATCAGAATTAACAAAAAATAGTAATGGAGTTTCACAAGATACACTATTGTTTTCGTTTTTATTTTTAATGTTCGTAGATTCACTACAAGTTCCACAACTATAACATTTTTTAAAATTTGCCGATAATATGGTATTATGCACAACAATTTCTTCAGATATTCATCTAAAAGAATTTGAAAATTCTATCAATAAAATTAAACAATGGTCTACTAACTTTAATCACAATTTAAATTTATTGAAATGTGAGCTAGTTAAATTTACAACAAAACGTTTAAAAGGAACAATAGAATTAAACAAAACGTTTAAATTAAATTAGACAAACATATGTACCTTTAACAAAATTAAGTATTTTGGGAGTAAACATAAATAGTAAACTTACCTGGTATAATCATCTTGAGCTTATATTTATAAAAACCAAATTCTTATGCTATTGCATAAAAAGATTAAAAAAATAAAATCTTGATAACTATATTACTAAATTGCTCGTTACATTTTGTTTTTATTTTTTAATATTAAATTGCTTACCAGTAATTATTCCTGGTTTATTAAAACAAGATTATGTTGTTTTAAAAAGATGCATATAATTAATGTTAAAATCTTCAGGAATTAAATATTTTATCTTATTGAATAACATTGTTAATAAATATTTTAAATGCAGTATACAATTAGCATCAAAAATTGAAATTAATCACATTAACCCATTTCATACAGTTTTAAGCAACTCCAAAGCTTCTACAAGAACAAAAAGAACCTACCTGCGCATAGAAGCCAAAACTTATCAATACAAAAACTCATAACTGCCATATTTATCCAAAATATTAATCAATCTAAAATTAAACAAAATTGAACTTTTAATAAACTTATTAAAGTAGGAATGATTTTACGCACTCATTTATTTAAACTAATTTGGACATTCTACAACACAATGTAACAACTGTGCCTTATAATGATTTATTCAAATTATAGTAATTTTAATTTATTTTTAAAAACACATGTTTACTGTATTGACTATATTTATAATGATTAGCATATGACATTCAATTTTATTTTGTTTTCATCATTTGTACTACTACTTATTTTTAAAATGTTATTGTTATTTTTTGTATAGTGGAAATATATATACATTTATACTTACTTGAACAATCTATATATTGTAACAAAAATTTGTAAATAAATTTAATAAAACATTATTTATTATATTACTTAAAATAATATAAAATTTTTTTAGTTTAATTTATGTAATAACGTTTAAATAATTATATATGTAATTACTTTCTGTATATATATAGTTTTAAATTAGTTTTTTTATTGATATATTTATTTATCTTTGTAAAAATTAAAAATAGTAAAATAACGGTTGTTATATACATTTTCTATTATAAAAATGTGTAAATGTAATAACAATTAAGCATTTAATGTATTATAACTACCAAAACGTTATATTGTAACGTGCTCCTAATTATGTTTATATACCTGTAGACACTATAATTTAAATAAATAAATAAATATATATATATATATATATATATATAAATGACGTTATATATATTACACTGCGTTATTAATTAAACGTTTATACAAATGTGATAATTGATAAAATTGTATTAACGTAAAAATGTAACGTACTAATTATTTTATTAATTTTTTTAAGCCATTTATTTTATAACTTTTATAACAACATTTCTTTTGCAAACGTTTATTTATATTTTGTTACATATCTTGGTTGTTTGTTTACGTTAAATAGGATCTACTTAAATATTACTAAATATTTTGCAATATAAAAACTAAAGTTTAGTAACTTACAAAATTAACAATCATTAATCCGTTTTTTTTAAACTAATAATATTTGTTGCTTTTTAAAGCAATGTGCTACTAAAAAATGTAAATTTAAAATGCTACTGTAAAAATACAAATGTACAAACAATTGTTGTAAAAAAATAAGCAAAATGTAACATATTTTCTGAAAAATAAATAATTATGTTGTGTTATTTATTGCTTTTAAAAACTATATATGTTCAATTGTGACGGGTGGTCCAGCGGTACAGCGCTCAAATTTTGATCTCAATGGGCATGGATTTGTATCCCACGACTAGCACTAAAATGCGGGCCCACGTTCAGCTTTGCTAAAATGTCCACTGCTGTAAACCATTTAAAGTAGCAAACATAGATTTTTTTTAATTTGCCATTAATTAAATTATTTTAATCATTTTAATTTACTAGTATTTTAACATTTAAATATTGAATATTGTTTAAAGTAAATTAAACTTAACAATTCCGTTCTGAGATTAAGTTCAATTTTAGCAATGTACAACAATATTAATAAAATTTTTTACCTTCGACTATTTATTTTAAAAATATAATTAACTACTCATAAATTAAAATATTTATTATGTAATTAATAATTTACAATATTTTTAAATTAATTTATTAATTAACATTATATGTTTTTATATCGACAAAATACAATTTACAGATATGTATATTATTTTTAAAGTGCATATATTTTACAAATAAAAATTTTATTACGCATATTTTTACATACGACCAAAATCTTTATTTAAAATTTAAATATAATGTACATGTTATATTGTTTTTAATTTATTCATATTAAAATATGTTCTTTAGCATATTATTTTTAAAAATTTTATAAATAGTGTTTTTTATTGTTTATTTTGTATCGTTTGTATAATTATGGGCGCAGTTGTATAAATATGTTTAATAGTACACACACATTCTAATATAACTTGTATTTTATTTAATTTTATTTGTTGTGTTTTATAAATGTATACTTTTTAATATTAATAACGTTATTTTTGTTTCTATATAAAAATACTATATTTTATTAACAAACATTATTTATCAAAGAAACTATATAACTATACAAAAACGATTGTTACATTACAAAAATGATAAAAAAAAGTTTTTTACTAATTTGTTTTTATTTATGTTTAGTATTTAGAATGCTTTATAAAAAGCATTTTTTAACAGTAAATATTTAAGCAAACCCTTCTCCAGCTATATCTAAATCAAGCGCTGTACCGTTAGGATAAATTGTTAAAGTTAATTAATTCTATCAATAAGCATCTTTTTTAAAATTATTATTATTGTTATTATATTAAAAAAAACATAAATAAAATATTTTGTAAATTTAAATTTAAAAAAATATGTTTAATTATATAATAATTAAAAGCAAATAACTTAAATTTATTTAAAAAAAATAAAAATAATTATTTTACATTATATTTGAAACATGTAGTAATTATAAGACAATTACATTAATAATATACATAGCAATAATATTACTGGAGATAATAATTATAAATTATAATTGTGCATAAATCTATTAAAATTGATTTAATATCAAACTTTTTTAATATTTTACAAACTAATTTTATTGTTTTATTCTACTTTTTAAAATAAAGCAAATATTACTGAATAAATTAAAACTAATAATATTTGTTATCATTTTTTATACCTATGTAAATAATTAGTTTGTTTTAATTTGTGTAATCAATTTAAATTACATTAAAAAAAAACAGTGTAAATTTTGTGTATTTGAAAAATGCAAACAAATGCAAAAATAAAAGAATTACACTTGTAAAAACAAACAAATAAAGACATATGTGCTAATGGTATTTGTTTAAAATGTGGATTATTTAATAATACAAAAATAATACATTATTAACAAACTTTCTGGATGAAATTAAATACAATTATAAAATTGTACATATTTTAATTTTAACAAAGTTAAATTTTTTTTTTAAAACAGACGTGTTTATATGTTTTACATATTTGTATCGATTTATGTATACTAATTATTTAGCTACAATATATTTAGTTTTGCAGATGTTATGAGTATATATATATATGTTTTATATAAACACCAAATGTAGTCTTATACATTAATTAATGTAATTTATAATAAAATAAATTAATAATATTTATTAATTTTTAATAAGAATTTGCTTTTACTATTTTTTTACTTTATATATATACATACATAAGTTAATTTATACGTACTTTTTAATTCTTTTTATTAAAATGCATAAAACATTTCATCTAAATAACATTTATTATGGTCAATAATTAAAACAAATTTTACTGTATTTTTAAATTTAATGTATTTTTGATTTTATATATTACAAAATTCCTAATAAGAATAAGCGTTACATTTATACAAATATTTCTAAACAACACAATCTTTAATATAAACGTTTTAAAATAGATTAAAAAATAAAATATTTAATTAATTTATTATGCAACACAAAAATAACAATTTAAGATATTAGTTTTTATAAAATTAAGACATTGGTTTTTAAATATTTTATTACAATTTGAAGTTGCTTAATATAGTTAAATACTGTTAAATAAACTACAGCCATTTCAAAAATTAACTCAAAAAATTACAAAAGTATTAAGTCTAAATTAATTTGTTATGTCCAATTGTTTCTTCGTAAAAATAAATATTGAGAATTAAAAATGATGTCAAGTACTTGATAGTTCACTTATATATACTAAGAAATATTTATTTAAAAAGGCTGAATCGGTCAAAATAACATTTTAAAAGCTATTTTTATATTAAAGTAGATAATAAAATAAAGCTACATTATTTTTTTATAATAATTAGCCTATTATTATCTTGTGTGTTTAATTTTATTAAAAATAAACAATAACTAATTCTTAAAATTGATATTAAACGAACATTAAAATGTGCCCTGATTGTGATGTTATAGTAATTATTAAAATAAACATTTAATTATTTAAATTTATATAAATAAAAATATTTTTATTTTATTTTAAATAAAAATTTAAAAACAAATCGAGTAATTTATTATTTACGTTTAACCTTGAGATTCAGTTCACTCGCTAATTTTGCTTTCTGATTGCATCGTTGGTGAAATAGACAGTAATGATAAAAAATGCTTTTGTTTTACTAAAAATAAAGGATTTTAACCCAAAAGGTTGGTAGATTTATACAAAGTTAACTTTTTAACAATTTATCTAATTATTAACAGTTAAAAACTACAAAATTATGATAATGTTGGAAGAAAACGTGTAACGGCTACTACAGATAATTAGAAAATTATTATCGAATTTAAAAAAAATTATAATAAACTTATTTTATAAACAAAAAAAATAATTTAAGCAATTTTACTTATTCCACAATAAAAAACAGAGTTATTGAATCTGGTTTAACTCTACAATTATCAAAAGTTTAACCATTTATTACCAAAAAACAAAAAAATAATAAATTAGCTTTTTGTAACCTAAGAAGTGAATGACACCCTTATTATTGGCGTTTTATGTACTTTGCTATTAAAATAATTATTCGAGACAAACCATGTGGCTTTAAATACAAAGTGTTGTGTAGGACAAGTTTTTAAAAACATTTACTCCCGGTTGTTAGAAAGAAAACCCAACCTCAACAAGTAATGTTTTGGTTTGGTATTAAGTATAATCAACCTAACAAATGGAAAATTATATCAGGTACCTTTAATAGTAAAAAAATGTTTTGATTATAATAAATATTAATTATTATAAAATGCAACACACTTAAACGGAGGTTTTTTAGAACAATGCTTTATGTTATAAGTCTAAAAAGGTAATGCCATATTTATCTAAGTTCACAATATTTACTTTATATTTACATTTAGACAATAAAGGGGCTAACATCGAAAAAGCTATCTTTTTCTCAATTGCTATCTAAGAGACGGAATATTAACGTTAGTAAAAATGTTTTTAGTATGCTAAAACGCGACATTAATAAAAATATTGAAATTGAGGATTTATGTTAACGTATTCGGTTTGTTGTTCAATATGAGATGAAACAAGAATATATCACTACTCTCACCGACAGCATTCTAGACGCCTGGATCAAGTTGTTAAAAAAAGCGATTACATAGTTTATTGAATTTTTTAAATTTTATAATGTCCTCAATCATTTAATAACTAAAAAAATTGCATTTAATCCGTATTTTTCTTAATAGTTGTCTTTATAATTCATGTTAATTATTTTACTCCATTTTCGATTTTGCACCAGTTAATATTTTACACAATTTTTTTACTTACAATATATAAGTATAAATAATTATAATTTTTTTTTAATTATTATATAACATTGTATATTTTATAATTAAAATGACGTTTCTTTTTTATGCTATGTGGTTGCTAGAGAAGTTTTAGTTAAATAATCACTTTTTTGCAGTAACTGTTGTAAAAATTGTACAGTGTATTGATTTTGACAACAACTTGTATATTTATTGCATATATTATATATATTGCTAAAAACTATTTTTACTAAAGTATCTAAGCCAATAACTATCAATTATATATATATATATAATCTGTACATAATGTAACATTATTAAAGTAACCACCAAATTCGAGATTACATCTAATTCCATAAACATCTTTCTTTGGTATTGCGACAACGTAGATTACGTTAGTTTGGTCACGTTTTTTGTAAATATTATAATGCAATCTCACGTTTTATAATCTTGGTTTGTCCAAATGTCGATTGAAAAAAAAAAGAAAAATTGTTTAGAAACGTAATTTGATAAACGTTGTTTGGGACAATCTTTATCTTATTTTGGCCGGAATTGTATCATAAAAACAATGGCAAAGTCACTAGACTGACATATATGTGCTTCCCTCTAAGAACCGTAAACAATAAAGAAAAATTATTTGTAATACTTTAAGAATTTGGAACTAATAGCTAAAAATGTTGTTGTTGTTTGTTGTTACACTTTTAATTACACTTACCTACATCTATACAATATTTTAATATATATCTTTATATATAAAACAAATATTTAAAACAATTTTATTAATATTTTATTTTAAAAGTTGCAAATATAAATTTTGATTTATGTTAAATACAATGTTATTACCAACTATTTTGTAACTAAATTTGTAAAACACACGTTTTAATTATTTAAATAAATTAAAATTGTAATTTTAAACATTTTAAAAATATATTTGCCAGGTATGTTGTTAACAAAATTATATAACATTTTATGTTTATGTAAATACTTTTTTGTGTGTTTTTACCAGTAATTAACAGTTATATTTACTAAGTTTATTATAAAATGTTTAACATTATATAATTAAATTTTAAAAAATAAAAAAAATAAATTAGTTGTTTTTTAAATAATAACTAATTATCTTAAATTGTGTCTAGTATTTAAAAACATAAAACATAAATATCGACTATTAAAACTTACATTATCCAAAAAATATTAAAATAAATGTAAATTCTTTATATTACAATCTTTGTAAAATTGACTTAAATTTGTTACGTAAAAAATACTACTGTTACTGTTAATTTACATTAATAATGAAATAATAAAATTTTTAATACTTAACAAAATAAACTAAAAATGAATATTATTCAATACGATGAAAGCATTAAAGTACGTAAAAAAATTTAGTATTAGTGCATATTTATTTATTTATTGTACTTCATACATACCTACATAATATGTTAGCAATAAATATAAATTATTATTAAAACTTTTTATAATTAAAATATATAACAACATTTGTTAGGCAAACATTACTTGATATATAAAATTGAGTTATAAATTTTTATAATTAAAATTTTAACTAATAGGAATAATTTTATTGTAAGTAAAAACATATAAGTAGGAAATCTTATTACATTTTTAATAAAAATAATGTATTTTATAATTTATTTAAAATTGTATTTTAATAATACTAATAAAACAGTACTGTAATAACAGTAATTGTACGTATTTAAAACAATTTTACTTTTTTTACAAACTGATTATTTATTTTACCAATGTACTTTTTGCTGTGATTATTATTATTAGCAATTTTTATAAAATTAAAATAACATGTTGCTGTATTATAATGTTTTATTGTTTTTAAACAAATTAAAAAATTATTTGTTACAACATTATTATTAAAATACGTAATTGTATTATTTAGCCATTTTAAAATGTTGAATTTACGGATGTGTGTAGATTGTATTTATATAGCACAATACATATACAGAATTTTATAAATCAAAATTTAAATAATAAGTAATTAAAATGATTATTTTAAGTTTATTAAAAAATAAGCGTTTAATAAACTAAATTGTGCAGTAACTACATTAGCAATACACAGCACTAAAACAAATATTATTTAAAATTTTTTTAATATCAACTTTGTGCTACATAAATGTAGTCCACGTATATATTATAAATATAACAGTGTTTACATAAAAATATAATTATTTAAAAAAAATTTAATTAAACAAATAAATATTAAGCAAATATTTAGTTAACATAAATTTAATCTAAAAATTAATATTAATGTTAGCCTAATTATTTAAATAAACATTACTCAATACAGGACACTATGTAGTTTTAATCCAATATATATAAAAAATATATTGAGTTTTGCTATGTTTTTACAAAAAACTATTAAATAAATTTTAATTTACTTTATTAATAAATTTTAACACAAGTAATATTAAATTAAAAACAAAAACATTTTTTAACAATTTGACAGCAACTTGTATATCTATTGCATATATTATATATATTGCTGCTAGCTACTTCTACTGAAGTATCTAAACCAATAGTCATTAAAAAATATGTACCTAATGTTACATTATTAACTACACTTACTTTTAGCTATACGGTATTTTAATATATATATATATATATATATATATATATATACATATAAATATATATATATATATACATATATATATATATATATATATATACATATAAATATATATATATATATATATATATACATATATATAACACAAATATTAAAAACAATTTTATTAATATTTTGATTTAAATGTTGCAAATATAATTTTTGATTTATGTTAAATACAATATTATTACCAACTATTTTGTAACTAAATTTGTAAAACACATGTTTTAATTATTTAAATAAATTGAAATTGTAATTAAAACATTTTAAAAATACATTTGCCGGGTATGTTGTTAACAAAATGATATAACATTTTATGTATATGTAAATACTTTTTTGTGTGTTTTTACCGGTAATTAACAATTATATTTACCAAATTTATTATAAAATGTTTAACAATATATAATTAAATTAAAAAAAAGTAAAAATAAATTAACTGTTTTTTAAATAATAACTAATTATCTTAAATTGTGTCTAGTATTTAAAAACATAAATCATAAATATCGACTATTAAAACTTACATTATCGAAAAAAATATTAAAATAAATGTAAATTCTTTATATTACAATCTTTATAATGAATGTCTTGCAAAATTTAATAAAAACAATTTTAAGTAATAACTTATTTATAATAACTTTTTTGATTGGTTAAGCAGATTGTTTAATAAGCTATTTGATGCAATAAATATATTAGCATTACAAAGCAATAAAAGAAATATTATTTAAAAGTTTTTAAAATATCTATTTTGTACTATATAAGTGTAGTTCACTAATATATTAAAACATTAACAGTGTTTAAATTAAAAAAAATTAATTATTTTTAATTATCTTATTTAAACAAATTATTATTAAACAAATATTTAGTTTACTTAAATAAATTATAAAAAAATAATACTAATATTAGCATCATTATTAAGATAAACAAAATGCATTTTTTATTTGCACTATGTAAATCTATTCAATATACAACGTTATGCAAGTTTAATGTAGTATATATTATAAAAATATTACATAAAGTTTTACTATGTTTTTACAAATAATTATTACATAAATTTTAGTTTATTTTAATATAAATAATATTAATTTAAAAACAGTAACAATTTTTACCATTTTTATAAAAAAAATAATATTAACATGTACGTTTTAACAATTTTTATTTGTTTACCCTAAATAAAGAGGCGATATTAAATTATTAATTATTTTAAAAAAATGTACAATTTTGTTACTGATTATGTTAGATTTGATGTAATCAAAAACATAAAAATATATAATTGTTATAATAATTAGTAAGTTTTTCTGATGTTTAATTTTTTAATAGTTTTAATAAAAAAATAAAGTTTTAATTATTTAAGTTTTATTGCACGTGTTTATAATATGTAATTCATTACAACAATTATTTTTAAATGTAAAATATACGAAGTATTTGTTGTTTAAGTAATTTTTTTTTAACCAAACGTGTGCTGATTGTATTGTAAGTAGCATTAAAGCATACAATTTTAGTATAATTGTTGTACAATGTATTTTTTATTTTATATTTTTTGCTATTGTTATGTATGTATACCGCTACTTATTTTTTATTAAAAAGGGTTTTTACAGCATTTACATTTAATTGCGTTTATATTAACACATTTAAATTGTGTTTTTATGCACAAAACCAGTTAATAATTAACACAAACTTAGGTTGATTATAACTTAATGTGTATATTTGTTTGCTAGTTACTTGTAATAAAATGGAATAATTATACAAATATGTAAATACATATTTTGTTTTAATTTTAAAATCAATTTTTTTTAATAATTAAAATTTATATTAAAATATTAACATTATATAAACGCATTTTATTACGTACTTTTTTAATTTTATATTTTCTTAAGTACATTATTACAATACAAATATTATTTTTACATAAATTTAAAATTACATTTTAAGAGAATTATATATATATATACATTAATAAAATTATTAATTAAATCACAAAACATATTTTAATTATAGCTATATAAAAATTATATTAATTAATAAATATGTTATCGGTAACTTATTTTCAATGTTAAACGTACTACCTTTAGGTTTAAACATATAAAAGTTCCTGCTTTATATTAAATTAAAACTTTATTATTTTGTTTTAATTAAGTAAAACAAACATATTTTAGTTAACAACAATTTTTATTAATTACATTATATACATCCAGAAAATATTAAATAACATAATAAATTATATTAAAATTAAAACACATTGCACCAATATTTTTTACCGCATGTGTAATTTTTGATAAATATTTTTAGTAAAAAATGTCTAAAACAATAAAATCCGCAAAATAATTAATATATATTTGCTCTTGCAATAATTAACTAAACAATTCTTTTAATTAATTATGTATTTTAACATACTTAATAAATAAATAAAAACAATTTACTATTATTATTATTATTATTATTATTATTATTAATATTATTACATTAAGCTATAATACCTCACTGAAAATACATTCAACTTAAAAAATACGTTTTCACTATCCATAAAATAAATAATTAAATAAATTAACAGAATTACAAAAAACGTTAAAGTATAAATAATAAGAACAAAGTAAAGAAAATATTATACAATAATAAATATACATTTAGTCAATATAAAAAAACATGTAGTTAAAATAGACTAATTCAAAATTATTATAATTAATGAGATATTGTAAGGCACAGTTATATTATGCTGTAGAATGCCCAAATTAATTCAAATAAATGCGTGGGTAAAATAATTTTTAAATTAATAAATTTGTTAAAAATTTATTTTTAAAATTTTTTAGATAGACTAACATTTTAGATACATATAGCAAACGTGAATATTTAGCTGGAATAGTTTTAGTTGTTATGTGCAGTTTTTCCTAATAGTTTTATTTAATAAAACCGGTTATTTAATTGTTGCAAATTTTAGCACTATAATTATGTATTTTTTTTAAAACAACATAATGTTTTTTAATAAACAGAAAAAATAAACAATATAATATTAAAAGTTATAAAAAATGTAGCAAACAATTTGGTAATTTAGTTATAAAGATTTAGTAATATAATTTGTAATAAATCTACGTAAAGAAAAAAATTAGATAGTATTAATTATAAAATAAATAAAAAATTTTATTTAAATTTAAAAATTTTAAAAATTTATTAAAGAAAAATGTATTAATTTTATAAAAGGTTTTGGATAAAAAACATTAAATATAATGTTAAAATACATGAGAGGTTTAATAGTGTAAAAGTTTTAAATGCTCTTTTATTAATATTGTCTAAACAAATGCATTTTAATTTTTGGTAATGCACACTGCACTATGTTGCTTTATTTTTTAAAATGTACATTATGTCTATAAAACAATTAAGAATAATGTTATTATATAAATTTTATTTAGACCATATTAATATGACGTTTAACAATACTGCAATACGGCAGTAGTTTGTATATTTTATTTTGCTGGTAAAGTCTTGTTATAAAAATTAGATAAAAATCATTTTTGATTATAATGTGAACCAGTTAAAAAATTAAAAAGTGGACAAATGGTAGCTATATTAGTTGAGATACATTCATAAATTGCAAAATTTAGAAATTTTCAAATTACTGTTAAATTAAAACCAAAATAATATATTTTTTAACCGACTAATACCTTGTAATAGAAAATAAATATTATATTGCAATATAAAACAATTTGTGCAATAGTTAGAGGTAAAAAATTTAACCAGACATTGTTTAAACTAATCTTTACAAAAAAAACTTAGAGTGACTGTATAGTGGAATGCTAAATAAGTTACATATTATATTTTTTATAGTTTGCAGAATATACTAGTTTTTTAATTAATGTTGATTAATTTGTAAAATAAAAAAATATAATATTGTAATAAAATATATAAAATATTGTATATTAAAAATTTTTTATAAGCACTAAATTATTGTATTTTAGTTAAATATAAATAATAACATAATGCATATTATATGTATTAGTATTATTTAAAATTAAACTTAATAATAAATTTTATAAAATTACATTTTGTTAATGTATTATTATGTAATGCGTTGTTAATACTTACTCAATTCAAAAACTAATAAACAGATAATTAACCAAATTATTATTTACTGTTTTTATTTTATTAACATGTTTCTAATCATATTTTAATATTGTTGTTTTGACAACGTATTTTTAATAAGTTTTAGGTACAAATTAAACGCACATTTTACACATTATTTAAAATGTAATTTAATAATTTATGTTAAAAGTATAAACAATGCAATTTTTGCAATATACTACGTACTAGCTGTAACTAAAAAGTTAACGTAATGTCGTGTTATTTAAAACTACATTTTGTTAGCAAATAATTTATGTTTAATTAATTTATTTATTTTAACATAAATTTGGTAAACTGATTTAAAGGTAAAATTTTTTTAATATCTAAAAAAAATATTTAAAAAATATAAATTTTATAAGTTTTTATTATATTAAATTAAAAATTAATTTTAACAAAAAACGTTTTTTGAAATATTAAATTATTTAGATTATAATTTTAAAATATATTTGTATATAAACATAAATTAAACACAAATTTAATTTTAATATTATTTGTTTTTATTTTTATTGTACCAATTTACAAATTTATTATTAAAGATATTAAATGTGTAACTAATTTTATTGCATGTTTGAATGTTTATTTAATTTATTAGTTTATTTTAGATACATTGTTAAAAAATATATAATTTTTACTTTTTATAAAATAATTTAAAACATTACAAATACAATATAAAATAAAGTATTCAACACAATACTGTTTATATAATTATGTTTATTTACTATCACCTAATATTTAAATGTAAAATGCAATAAACAATAAATGTTATTTTATACGGTGTTTTTAAATTAAAAATAAAATTGATTAATTAATTATGTTTTAATTTAAATGTATTGCGTTAGTTAAATATTTATAAATATTAATAAGCATATTATGATTGATTAAAATTACTGTTGTCTACTAGAAAAATATAATAATTAACTAGATTAATGGTAGAAAAATAACAATAAAAAACTTATCTTTTAATTAATAATAAACTATTGTAACAAACCATTTTTTACAATTAATAAACAATATTTTATTACTTAATAATTAATTGTGTTCTATATTTATAAAAAATACTGATTAATGTACGGTTATATATATATATATATATATATATATATATATATATACAACATTATTATTTACAGTTTTCAACTATAAACAAAACGTGTTAAAACAGGCTATAATTATTGTTTTTAATTATTTTTAATAACTAATTGTGTTTTAGTAAATAATACGCTTTTAAAAATAAAATAAATGTTTGCCATCAAAAAACATTTACTTAATATATTAAAATTTTTGTTATTGCTAATATAAAAATATGTATTTTTTAAATAATGTGTTATTTTACTGTTATAAAATACCTATTTTAGCTGTTATTTACAAAACAATTAATTTTATATATTAAATGCAAATAACAAAATTATATTTAATTAATTCTAATTAAATTACAAAAATGATTTATTTTTTATTACAGTATTGTATAATTTGGTGATATTTATTAAAAAAACATTAATTAGTTTGTTGATTTACAAACAAATACATTGTAGCATACACATATTTAAGCATAGTCAATATTGACATTTATTCGGTAATTATAAACATTTACCAATTAATTGTTTAAAAACAACAGTGTTATTTATTAAATAAAATAAAATATTTAATTATTAAAATTAGTAAAAAAATATTGATATTGTTGATTCCTTGACATATCTGCAATGCATCATTGGTAAAGACGACAAAACAGAAACTGATGTTAATGCCAGATTTGAAAAAGTAATGTCAGTCTTCTATAGACTTAAATCAATATGGTTACGTTTGTTTATCCGCCTAAAAACAAAACTTTGTTTGTACGCATTAATAACCATTTTTATAACTATATATAGGAGTGAAAAACGGAAGCAAACGGACACGATTGATTAAATGGTAAATGTTTATGTTTTTGGTGTTTTAGAAGTATTTTAAAGATTACTTGACACAATCACATTTTAAATAATGAGACCATTAGCAAAACTGACTCTTGTTTGCTACATAATATTTGTACATTTATACAAAATATTACTTAGTTAAATTTGTCACACAAAAAACTAACAAAAACGGTTATAGAATAAAAAAGAAATAAAAAAATAATTAAAAGATTACAGAAAAACTTAACTTAAAACTAGTCGGAAAAATGTTTAAATACAAAAAACATTTTGCTATTTTATGCTTTTTTAAATTATAAATAATTGTTGTTGTTGTTTTTTGCTTTAACTGTTGTTTTACTAACTTATGTTTATGTTTAAGACAAAATGTTTTGTAATTAAAACTAAAGATAAAACACTAAAAAGTAATATACTTATATGTGTGTGTGTGTGTGCTGGAGTGGTCTAGCGGTACAGCATTTAAATTTGGATTTTAGTAGACATGGGTTCAAATCCCACAATCGGCACTAAAATGCGGGTCTACGTTTGGTTTTGCTAAAATGTTTACTGTTAATAAATGTTTCTTGTAAAACATTTAAAGTAGCAAACATAGAATAAAAATGTAT
>JAKXYG010001449.1:0-101325 GCA_025895645.1 Cardicola forsteri | reverse complement strand
TGTAAATACTCTCTTTGTTTTTGTTATATAGTCACATTAATGTAAATACTTTAAATATGAAAGCTTACACACTGATGAAACAACTGCTGCTTTAAAAAGTAATAGTAATTAAATAAATATGATAAATATAATAATAAAAATAGTTATTATTATTATTATTATTATTTTATTAGTTTTTTATATTTTACTACAAATACGTTTAGCGTAAAATACATGTTTAACATTTAAAATAAATTTACAACAAAATTAAAAAATAGTAGTACAAATAATACAAACAAAAGAAAATAAAATGTTATATAGTAATAAATTTAAATATAATATGTACACTAAACATGCAATTAAAAAAAATTAAATGCATTGAATAAATTATTATAAGATATAGTTACATTATAATGTAAAATGTCTACAGTAATTTAAATAAATGCGTGGGTCATATGATTCCTATTTTTTATGGTTTGTTAGGAGTTTAGTATTGTTCAAGTTTAAATAAATATAAAATATTTAAGTTTTTTTATTGATTGGTTTGATTTTTATATGCAGGTCAGTTTTCTTTGTTTTTTAGAAGCTTTAAATTTGTTTTTTTTTTAAATTTTGACACTAAATATGTGTACTGTTTTAAAACAACATAAGCCTATTTTAATAAAACCAGAATAATTGCAAGTGAACAATATAATTTTAACAAATTAATGCAAGATGTAACAAATGTATTAATATAATTGTTAACATTTTGTTTTTAATTTTTTTATGTAGCAACATAAAGATGTTGTTTTTATAAATATATGTTTTACATAATCACAATCAGTATGTTTGTTATTTATATTTATGCTAATATACATAATTTTGTTACAAATGCATATGTTTGTCTGTTTTAATTTAAATGTTTGGTTTAGTTTTATTATTTTTCTTAGACGGTTTGTTGTAAAATTAATCAACTTGCATTTTAATAAATTTAAATTTAAATCAAAATTAAAAAACTATTGTTTAATTTAATAGTTTATTTAAAATAAATTTTTAATTAATATTTAATGAACGTTTTGTCCACAGGACATGGCAGATTTAAACAAATGTAATGGTTACGGAATTTGTAATAAATCTACGTATAATTAAAAATTATAGATAGTACTGCATTTTGTTGAATTTTATAATTATTTTTTACTTAACTTTAATTTGTTACGACCAATTAGTGTAAAATGTTTTCGTTTTAAGAAGTTATTTTGTAACCAGTTTAACATGTGGTAAAGTGTTTTAAGTAATTCAAAATAATGTATTACTATTTTTTTTAATATATTATTAAAAGCTGATTTATAATCAAGAAACATAAAACATATTAAACATTTTGTTTGTTAAGAGATTTCCTATAATTATAAAAATAACTAACTACATAGTCTAAAATCAAATAATTATTTTTACATGTAAATCAATAATGATAATTTTTAATGTTTATTATAGACTTTAGGTTGTTAAAAATTATTTTTCAGTTAAGTTTGTAATTGCTATGGTGCAAGAAATTGGTTGCTAGTGTTCTGGAATTGTTAATAAAACATAATGTTTTGGTATAAACGTAATTTGTGAGATATTACACAAAGTAAAAAATTAAAAAAACGTAATAACCGTAAACTCATAAAAAACATTTTAAGTAATTACATCTGGTATACTTACTTTAAAAAATAGTTACATAAGCATTAAATATAACTTACATATTATAATCCCTAAAATTTAAATACACATTGCACATTTTATTATTATTATTATTATTATTATTATTAAGTTATAGTATCTCACTAAAATTACATTTAAGCATTTTGGCAAATTTAATAGTATTTACTGTGCACTATGTAAATATTGTAATTAAAATATTAACACGGATAAAAGTAAAATATTAAATAAAATTTTAAAATAAACTTACATATGTATTTCACTTTAAAAAAAGGTTTTTATTATGCTAAATAAAGAACGCTGTTTTACAATACTTTGTTAAATAGAATAAAGCAGCATACTATTAAAATATGTATATTATAATAAAATATCTTTCGCAAAAATACATTATACTCAGTTACAACATTTTAAACTGCAATTTGTTTACTATTTTCTATAAGTATATATATATATATATATATATATATATATATATATAATATATATATATATATATATATATATATTGTAAGTTTTAACGTATAATGCAAAAATATTTAAAATATAAATATTGTGCAGACTCTCAATAGCTGTACTACTTTAATTTAATATAATTACATATATATGATTATTATTATTTGCTATTACCTTAAATTTTAATAATATACATTTTGAATAAAACAAACACAGAATTTTATTTACAATTTTTTATTAATTTGTTTTTTTGTGCAATACAAACTTATTATTAAAATCTAATAGTAAAATTTTGTTTTCTTATGATCTAATACGTTTAAAAAATGTATGAAGAAAGCATTTTAAACATAAAATAAAATATTATTATAGTTAATTTTAATGCTGAATGCCAAAAAAATGTTATTACCAATAGCACAATTAATTAATAAAAGATTTATTGGTAATAAAATGAATAATTTGCGTTTTTTAATTAACTAGAAAAAAATTACACTGATAACAACCTAAAATTTACATTAATTAATTTGTTAACTTTGTGCTTTTAAACTGTATAGTTTTGTTTGTTTGATAGCAGTAATTACAGCCCTTAAATAAATTAACGTTAAAAATATTAAAACAATAACGTACAGTAATTTATTATTATTTAATGTATTTTTTTAATATTAAACATTTACAACTATGTTAAATATTTAATAGTTGATTTATATTTACTTAAAAATGTTGATTTATATATGCCGAGTTGGCCATAAAAGCATATTTTAAAAGTAACACCTATATAAATCAAAATAACAAAACGCAACTAACTTTTTTTAAATAATAATTAATATTTTTTTAATTAATTTGTTTTAAATTATTACTTAAAAATGCATTTCAATACGTTAAGTTTACGTTCTACATTACAAAAGTTATGTTTTTATTACTACATAAAAAATTAAAATCAAAATTAAACACATTATTTTATATTAAAAAAAATAACTAATTAAGTATTTTCTAAATATGTGAATATTAAATAAGTATTTTTAAAAGTATTTATTACTCAAAAGTTATCATAATAATCAAATATTTAAAATAATTTAAAAACCGATTTTTTGTGTAATGTTACTTTGAAAACGTTACTTTGGTTTTTATTTTAAAATATTGATTTTTTGTCAAATTTAAGCTAAAAAATAATATTAGCATACAAATTAACATTAAAAATACAATTTACTTTCTTAAAACGGTTTAAAAATTATAAAAATGTTTCAATAGTATTTTGGTTATTTTTTTAAAAACATTAAAAAATTATTTTTTGTTTGTTATTATTTTACTTAAAAATAATAAAATACATTACTCTATTAAACTATAAAATATAATTAACATAAATATTTTACCTAGGAGCACAACATATTACATGTTATATATTATTTATTAATAATGTTTAGTTATTTTTTTTATTACAAAATAAAAACATCGTCATCATCATCATCGGGAATATACATCCCCCACCGGTTATTATCACTTAGGGTAGTCCAACAAAAACCAAAGCGTCTGTAAAAACGTCAACTTTTGTAATGTGTACTCAAATAACGATAGTTGATGTGTGCTGACATTAAAAGTTAATTACATCCAGAGTTAAACCTCTCCAATAATTTCTGTTGGCTGCATAGCGTAAACAAACGGACGCCCATTTAAATAATTTATTTGGACGGGGGGGTTAGCATAAATAAAAGGACTGAGTTTGCATGCTACAATGTCTGTCTAAATTTTCCGTTAGCCGCCTGGTTTTTTTTTTATTTTAGTAATAAGTGGGCTTTTATAGCTATTCTGGCTAGATGAGTGGGAGATCTACGTAAATAGCGACCAATCCATTTTAGTCATTTTTTAACTGTGCTAGAAATACATAGCCAATAAATGTTAAAAAAACTTACAAATATTTGGGAATAGTCAAAATATTTGACAAGCTTTTAAATGAGTGCGTTTAATAAAAGACAAGAAGCGACACTATACATATCTTAAACAGCTTTGGCGTATCCGCTTGGGCGAGAGTCCAAGTTTTGCATGCGTAAAGAAGAATAAAAACTCATTAAACTCTTATATATTCTAATTTTGGTTTTAATAGAAATATTACTTTTGTTCTACAAAGGTTTACTTCAACGCCCAAAGCTGCAGCAAAAAAGTAAATACAACGTCAAATTTTTAAAAAGCTGAATCCTTTATTATTTATGATCGAGCCTAGGTACGTAAATTCATCGACCACAGAGAGTGGGCTACCATTAACAATGATTGGATTTCTAAAAGGAACGTTAGCTAAAACCACTGTTTTTTTAGTATTAAGATATAAACCGTATTTTTCTGAGACTTTTTGAGTAAGTTCAACCGCATTTTGAAAATCTTCTTTGGTTTCTGCCATAAGAACCGCTACTTTGCGACCGTTATGAGTTATACAGCCCTCAAATGACCGAGACAATACATTAAAATTTCATTAACTACAAAATTAAAAAGCATGGGAGCTAAAACACATTCTTGACATGCACCTAAATTTATGTAGATTGCATTTGTTAAAAAAATTACTATTCCGTATCACTGCGTTTGACGACGTGTATAACAATTTAATAATGTTGACAATCTTGGCAGGAATACCTTTGGTAACAAAAAGATTCCACAACAGGTTGCGATCAACAAAACCAAAGGCAGTCAAATAATTTATAAATACTTAATATGTAGGCTGTTGATATCGCGAACAAAGTTCTAAAATTATACAAACAGCATGGATTTATTTGATGCATCTTATCCCAGAACAAAATCCAGCCTGGTTGGCTTGTGTTTGACGCTCCGTTTACCACGGATCCTGTGTAAGATAATACTTGCCCAAATTTGTAAAGCCCCGTAAAGTAAGCTAATTTTTCTATAATTAGCAGGGTCAGTTGTGTCTCATTTCTTATGAATTGGGATTATAATAGCTTGTGTCCATGTTTCTGGAATGTTTTCTTCTTTCCAAATGGAGTTTATTAAGGAATATAAATCTTGAATAATATTTATCCCGCCATACTTAAAAACTTTTATTGGTATGCCATTTACTCTAGTAGCCTTCCCATTATTTAGTTAATGGCATGGTAAGATAATTGTTTTGTGCGAGGGGGACTCTGTCGTAACTACGTATGGGGGATTGGGGGGTTGTGTATAGAGCTGATTAGAAACTTTTGCCTATTTGTGTTTGATAGAATTAAGTAATTTTGCAAAATGTGATGTCTATTGATTTGCAAAGAACGCCAATGAACGTTGATTTTTGAAGAAATGTTCTTTGCAAAATTCAATAATCTTCTTGAATAAAGTTTGAGTATCGTTACGCATTGCAGCATTTTCTAATTTCTCAGCTACATGCAACCAATATTTCTCTTGATCATTATTGAAATTTGTTATATATTTCTGTATTTTTTTGTTTCCATTCAATTTTCTGTGCTAGTTTTTGTTTAAAAATTTATTTTGTAATACTTCTGTAGAGTTGGAAATCTGAAATGTTGATCGTTTGTTAGGTTTCCTTGGTAATAACCTAGAAGCCGTATTTAGTTTAGTTTTGATTAAGGTACAATTATGTTCTACTTTATAGTTATTATTTATAAAAGGACCAGCATTTACATATAATTTTTTAAATAATTCCTAAATATGGAATGCATTTTTAATAGATTTATAGTCTGGGCAATTAAAGTGCTTTTGTTTAAATTAAAATTTAAGTAAGAGTGTGCACTATAATTACCCGTGATTACTTAAATTGTTCGTTTCAGATTATATTAATTTTTTTGGATAATAAAATAAATTGTTGTGTATAAACATCTTTGTAGAAATTAAAATTTGTTTAGTTGCAACAATATATGTAAGCAAAAAATATTAAATTGGTTGTATAAAAAATATTAAATAACCCTTATGTAAAAAATATATTAACCAATTTAAACAGTGTTTTTTTTAAGTAAAATATATTAATATTTGTTAAATTAAAATGTATTTTACATATGCCACTGTTACAATTATTTATAAAAATAATAATATGTATTGCAATTTTACAAAATTAACTGCAATTGTATTCAAATTTATTTTGTTTAAATAAAAAACTTAATTTAATCATAACACGAGCTAAAATAAAAATAATTATATTTGTAAAAATTACTACTTAACAGTTATATTATTAATGTTATTTATTTTATTTTTGTACAATAAAACGTAAAATGTATAAACATATTTAAATGAAAAAAAATATTTGTGTTATCTAATCTTTTTGTAAACATTTAAATTACATAAAAAACTATAACAACAATTTAAGCAAAAACATACCAAAAAACGTATGCCAAGTGGTTATAAACATTAACCATCTTATTTATAAAACAAAGTATTAACTTTTGCATTTAACAATTTATTAGAAGTTATATTTTATGTTGGTAATTTAACTCAATTTTAGATTACAAATTAGTTGAAGTTTTATAAAAACATTTTATTAGTTACAATATATATCTATAAAATAATAATACTTGTATTTTAATTATTACATAAATTGCACCTTTTATAATAAAACTGACGTCTTTGTTGCATGTTATGTAATTGAAATAAATATTTTAGTTTAATAACTGCGTTTTTAACACTAATTAGTTTAGAAGTTGTATAGGTTATGTATGTATATATGTATGTATGTAAGTATGTATGTATATATGTATCTATGTATGTATGAAATGTATGTAAGGAAAACCAATAATAAATACTCAATTTAAATCTGGGTAGACATAAGCTAGATTATCACAATCAGTACCAAACGCAAGCCCACGTTCGGTTTGCAAAAATATTTAAACTGGTATATATATATATAAAAAACTGAATTAATAAAAATATAATTGTAATTTATTGTGTAAAACCAAATTAAAATAAAAAAATAATATTATTTGTACGTACTTGAATGTGCTACGTAGTTTTAATGTTAAAAAAATTTATGTTTACATTATTTTTTACAAAAAGCATGTCAGCAGTAGACATATTATTTAAATCAAATGTGGGCCCGAATTTAATGCCGGTAGTAGAAATCCAACTACCAGGTCTACGTCAAGCGCTCCCTAGCTTAATTATTGTTAATTAAGTTATTAAAATATGTATTATTTGTTATTTTAAATTTGTTAATTGCTGTAAATACAGAGTATTAAAATATTTTAAATAATAATGCTTTAAACAATTTAAAATAAAATTGCAAATATTAGTAATAATTCCTGATATACAATAATATAAAACATTTCAATTACATTTTGTTTATTAAATTTAAGCAGTGTAATTTAATATATATCACAATTTAATTGTAATTAGTTGTATTTTATTTTTATAAGTTTTAATATCTAACAAGTAGCATAATTTTATAAACCAGCAACTATGTTAAAAATGTAAATATTGTTAAAAAAGTATAAATATTAAACGACACTTCTTGCATTATTATAAATTAAATTAACTGCACAGTTAGTTATCAAAAATAATAAATAATAAATAAAGTTTGTAACTTAATTTAACTATATTCATTTTAAACCGTAACTCACAATCTACTTACAAAAATATTAACAACATTTAAAATAAATTAAATGCAAAAATCAACATAAAATGAATGCTAAAGAACTAAATAATTACTTTACTTTAAACAACTTAAACATATTAGAATGTAATCAATAAACTAAAAATTTTTTAACACTTATCATTAACTTTAATATTAAAAAATTAATTAACATTTGTAAAACAAGCACATTACATACACCTTACAGTAATAGGGAAATCTATTATAAATTGTAAACTAGCTAATATTTGGCGTATCCCACAAATCACACCTATTCTAAGATTTTTTATCCCATTAACAAATTCAAACCACTATTGCCCAATAATGTTTTTAAAATTAACTAAAAAATAATGCTTAACAACCTCAAACCTATATTGCATTACTGAATTTATTAACAAAAAATGTTTCTAAATTATAAATCTGCTTATAATATATTAAAAACAAAATTATTTAAGGTTTTAAGCTACTTAAAACACCTAACCACATTTTAAACTGGCTACAAAACTATTCCTTAAAAAAAACAATTTACACAAATTAGTTGTAATAAATCAGAGTTAACAGAAAACATTAATGTAGTTTTACAAAGTGCAGTATTATATCCGCTTTTATTTTTATTGTACGTAAATCCATTGCAAGTGCCAAAACCATCTCCCTTGTTTAAATTTGCAAATAATATAATTTTATGCACAAACATTAAAAAAAATTAATCTAAACAAATTTGAAAGTTATATTAATAAAAATAAACAATAATTTATTAACTTTAATCTCAATTTAAATCTATCGAAATGCAAGCTAGTTAATTTTACAATGAGGTGTCCAAAACAACAATTAAATTAAACAAAACAATTAAATTAAATTAAACAAACATATGCACATGTAACAAACTTAAGTATTTTTGTGCAAACATAAATAGCATACTTAAATGGAGTAATTATGTAGAGCATATATTTTTAAAACAAAATGTTTGTGGAACTACATAAGTAAATTAAAAAAACTAAATGTTGACAATTATATTTCTAAATTGTTTGTTACATTATGTTTTTATATTTTAATATTATATTGCTTACCTGTAGTATTTTCTGGTTTATTAAAACAGAATTATATTGTTTTAAAAAAATACATATTATTGGTATTACATTTTGCAAGAATCAAATATTTTATTTTATGTAATAATATTGTTAGTTAACATTTTAAATCCTGTATATAAATTAGCATTAAAAATTAAAATGATAACAATCACTAAGTAAACGCAACTTTAAACATTTCTGAAGCTTCTGGTAAAACAAAAAAAAACATTACAGCAAAAAATAGCAATAAAGTTTTATTAATCAAAAATGCATAAGACAATAAAATTTGTCCATGTATTTAAACATTTTGCTAAACGTTTTGTTATCAATATTTTGTCTACTAATTTTGATAAACCAATGATTGTTTGACTTAGTAAAGAATACTTTTGTAATGTAAGTTAATAAGAAAACTATTATTACTAAAACGTTTATTTTTATTTTTTTATTTCTGGTAGGAATTGTCATAACTGTTTACTGCAAAAAAAATCTGCGCACATTCTATGTTTTAACATTGGTTACCGTTTTGACATTAAAAATTCTGCAAATCAAAGATTGAGGTTTTTTTTAAATGTATTAAACCTTATTATCTGCATACGTACAATTACTTTGTTGCCAATGCTTGCCAAAATGGCGTTTTTTACAGTTTTAGTAGCAGTATATCTTTTTAAACAAAGACCAGGTTGTTATTTTTGCGTTAAAACTCTGTTTTTTATCTAGGCTTGGGAATATTATTATTATTTATTATTATTTTATTTTGTTTGTTACTTTTACTGTCTTAATAAAAACATATTTTAGCAGTAGACATTGTTTAGCGAAACCGAACGTAGACAGGCATTTTAGTAAACCGGTTTTAGAATTCAAACCCATGTCTACCAAAGTCTAAATAAAAGCGCTATACAGTTATACTAATCCGGCTAAATTAAATCATTTTTGGTTCAAACTAGTTGTATGACTATTTTCCTTGTTTATTTAAACAGTACATGTATTGCTTTTTAATTAAAATTTTATTAAACGTATATATTTTTTAAGCAAAAAATGAACATATTATTTAACAATAAATGATAAACGTGTAAGTTATAGTTAAATATTTTATATCTTACCAGCTATTTAATAGTAATAATCATAATGTTATTTTAATAGTTGTGCATTTTTTAATTTTTTTCTACTTTAAATATTTTACAAAAAAAATATTTAAAAAACCAAACGTAGGTCTACATTTAGTGTCGGTAATAGGAATCAAACTTAGAAACTATCCAGCAATACCGCGTTTAACCTCTGTAAGCATGGGTTTAAATTTTACCACCGGCTTATTAAAATGCGAACCCACGTTTAAATTTGCTAAAATGTTTGTTATTAAAAGATGTTTGTTGTAAAACATTTAAAGTAATAAGTATTAAATAAATAAAAAATTAAAACTGTTACTAGGTCGTTAAAACTATTGTATATTTATTACGTTAATTATAATGAGATCTTGTTACAATGTAAACATTAAACAAATTGTTTTACAAAACAACAACATAATGGTACAATTAAATTACTTGTTGCTAAAGTTTAATTTTATTTGTAAAACAATATTGCATACATGTTTTATGTTTTAAAAATTTGTTGTAGTTTTATGTAATATAATTAAAACTTTTATTACAAAATTTATATTTGAGTACAAGTTTCAAATAAACACTAAATAAATGATAAAAAAACGTTTTGTATTTGCTACAGTAACAGCAATGCAATTTGGTAAAAGTATAAACATATATTTTATTACAATATACGTTTTTATAAAAAACAAACTTATAATTTTGCTTTGTTGCATAATAGTGAGTTAATATTAATAATTATGTAAATGTTAATTATTTAACTAAAATAAAAAAACAGTAATTTTATTATTAAAAAATAGTGTTTAAATTAACTAAATTTAATTAAAATAAATGTTTTGGTAATATTAAACATAACATTTAACAAAATGTTTGAATACATAGAAACATTTTGTTGTCGTATGTTTGTTTAAAATTATAAAACTATGCTGTTATTTATTTTGTTGTAATTATTATTGTATTGTCCCACGTTTATGTTTAATCAAAAATAGTATTGTAAAACCAATAATAAATAATAATAATTTATTAAACGATACCACAGTATATATTTGTTATATAATTAGATTTAAACAAATATATAAATTACGTTTAAAAATGTATGTTATTATACATTTTATAAATAAGTTTTTTTCTAAAAGTTACATACATTGTTTATTAATAATATAAAAATGTTTTGTAATAAAAAAAATGTGTATTTAAATAATATACTATTTTAAAACGCTTAGCGCGGTAATTTGCAATATTTGCACAAAAATTCTAAAATTGTATTAATTTTTATTAGCAATAAAAACTTTAATACGTTTTATAAAATGTTGTAGCTAATTTTATGTATTTATTGTTTCTTAAATTTTGTTCTACAAAAAAATATTAATTATTTTGTTCAATATAGCTTATATAACTAAATGTTTAACTACTTTAATGTAAATTGTTAAAATAAAATAATTGTTTGCATTACTAAATTAACGTATACAAGTAAAAATGTTAAGCAAATAAAAATAATTAAATTCGTAGTAAGAAAATAAAATATGCATAACATAAAAACATGTAATATTTGTACGTATTAAAAAAACATTTTTACATTTGTTTAATTTATTTAATAATATATTGTTTAAACAACATATTAATTAATTTATTATGTTTATGCAGCATCAAAATAATATATTCTTAGTTTAATAATTTGTTGTTTAAAATTATTACCACTGTAAAAAAATGTATTATTGTCAAAGTTTTTAATTCTTATTTACGTCAGCATCAACATAAACATGCATTAACTAAAAGAAATAAATACTATAAAGTGCAACGCAGCAGAAAATATTAAAATTTATATTATGTATGGAAAATTGTAGTAAAAAGTAATAAAATGAAATTAATATATGTATAAGTGTTGTAAGATAATTAAAATAGTTTTTTCAATTTAAAAAATTTAATTACTTAAATTCAAAAAAATACATATATTTCGTTATTTGTAAATTGAATAATTTTGCAAATAAACTAAAAATAATTAAAAAATAATTAGTTTGCAATTTTTAATTTAAAAAATATAAAAAAAAAATTTTTTACTAATTTAAAAATTAATTTTATACAATTAAGTAATTTGTTTATACATATACCATTTATATAAATATTATTTAATTTTAAAATGTTTTATAGTATATTTATAATACTTACTTTGTGACGTTGTTTACATTGACAATACGAACAATACATTATTTTAAATATTTTGAGTTCGGACATTAGTGGGCATGGGTTTGAATCCTATTACCGGTACAAAAATGCTGGTTCACATTCGGTTTTGTTAAATGTCTACTATTAAAAGAGGTTTTTTGTGCAAACATTACTAAGGTTCAACAATAAAAACTAACCTTGTGCTGCTTAAAATATTCACACAAATAATTATTTTTAAACTTATGTTAATTTTTTTAAATGATTGTTGCAAAAATGTAAAATTACATAACATATATGTTACTACAACAAAAATAATTTTTCTTGTTTAAAATAATATATTTACTGTTTAACTAGTGTTTAATATGTATTTTAGCATGTATAGAAAACTTAATTTAAAATTATTATTTTGTGTACGTTCATAATTAAAAATGCTTGTATTCCGCTGCTTTAAACATACATATACTTAATTATTATCTTATAAATAATAATTTTACGAATAATAATAGTTATTAATAAGTTTTATTATTATTATTACTATTATTATTATTATTATTATTATTATCATTATTATCATTGTTATTTTTTCTATTATTAAAATTATTAATAATTTTTATTTAATGTGTTAAATGTAAAATTAAAAATTACGTTTTTGATTACAGTTTTAATTAATGTAAAAATAATTTTTTTTTTTAATTTTTAATTTGTTTATTATTAGTATTATTTACTGTTTAACTAGTTTATAATATGTTTTTTAATGTGTGCAGTAAAATTAATTTTAAATTATTATATAATAAAAGTTCATAATTGAAGATGCTTACATGATTCTGCTTTAGATATACATATATGTAATTATAATTTTGTAAATAATATATTTTTTAAATAATAGTAATTAATAATTATTACATTTAACATTCTTATTAATATTTTTTATTTATTTAATGTAATTTAAAATTAAATTTTAATTTACAGTTATAATTAATGTAAACATAATTTATTTTTTAATATTTAATTTGTTCATAATTAGTAATATTTAAAAATTTAAACTTAAAACAAAACACATGTTTTATTTATTTAAAAAAATAATGTTTCTCACAATAAAAAAATTAAATAATATAAAAATTAATTAAATAGTTGTTTTTTTAAATTTAGTTTTTTAAATAATTTTTTTAAATAAAATGTTTTAATGCCTATATAAATATTAAAATAATGATGATAACATATTATATATAACAAATATAATTACATTAGTGCTTATTTTGTATGGTATGTGACCGTTAGAAATGTTTTACTTAATTATTTAGATTTTTATGTTTTTATTAAATACCAACTTGGTAGTAAATTTTGTTAATGCATTATAACTAAATTTGTTAATAAGTAAAATTTAACAAATGCATGTTATTCTTTTGTAAATTATGACTTTCTATAAACCTAAAAAGAAAACTTAAAATTAAATTGTTTAAGCATTATTATAATAAGAATAAAATTAATTTAAGGTAAACGAAATTTAAAAATCGTAAAGCATTACGGTTTTTTATTGATAAAAATAATTTCATCATATCAGCTAGTGATTTTAATTATGCAAACATTAATTTATTCAAAATACTGAGTTTCACAAATCTACTTAATTTTTTACAAAACTTCCAAAACAAGTCAATCATATTTTTAAAAATTATTATTATTTAAAATAATAAAAGCCTATTTTTAAATAATTTATATATGTGCAGTTACATCAACCTTAAACGTAGCATTACGTTAATGCGCATTATTAAACATTAATAAAATTTATAAAGTAAATATGTTTCTATTGTATTAATAATTTAATAAATTTTAATAAAATACATTAGTTAATTGTTATGTTATTTACATAAAAAGCCCTATTATTATTATTGTTATTACTATTGCTAATAATTGTATTTGTTATAGTATTAGTATAAACAGTTTTGTAAATAGTTCATTTATTTAATTATTTAATGTGAAGATTACATTTTTATAATCTCACATAACGGATAAAATACATATAAATAACTCTGTTATATTAATCCAATAATTATGGTTAAATTAATATGCTAATAATATTTTCGAAGCATCTGACCACTCCATTATTTGTTTGGTTCCAAAATATACATAAAATACTATTATTTAGAATATGTTAAGCCTATTTTTAAAATATTTATATATGTGCAAAAAACATTAACTTTAAATGTAGTATTATTTAAATACGCATTATTAAACATTAATAACATTAATTTTAACAATCTTAGGCTAAGTGATACTACTGTTTGTTTACTGATTTTATTACTGCTTATAGTAATAAATATTGTCTAGTAATCAAGGTTGAAATTACATACAACAATATGTTATTATTTAATTTTAAAAGCCTTACACAAAAATAAAAAGCAGCAAACAAATTAAATTAATGTATAACATTATTTATTAAACCCTAATTCACAATTTATTAAAAAAAACTAATAACAATTTTAATCACTAAAATACACTATTTAATAGAGTGCTAAAAATCTAAAAAACTGCAATATGTTAAAGTTTTGCATTCTATTATTCTTTACAATAATAAACAAATATATTTTTAATTATAAAATAGCAAATAGTTTTAATAACTTACAAAACACAATTTTAGAACATTATCGCCCAATTGCTTATTTTTCAGTATTTTTAAAATTAACTTTTTAAATAATACTTTACGGCCTTAAGCTTATACTAAACATTAGAAATAATTACTATCAATTTGTTTAAAAAAAATTATTTTTCTTAACACAGTATAAACAGTTTTGTTTATAACATTACTGAATCTTTTGAGTTGTTATTATTATTGTTGTTATTATTTTTAAGCTGAATGTATTTCTAGCAAGCTATTATAGCCTAATGATAATAATAATAATAATAATAATAATAATAATAATAATAACACCGTATTTTCACCCCAACTGACATATAACATTTAAAATGTTAGTAATATAATTTATTTTTTAATGCAAAATAAAATAAATATTTTTGTAAAAATGTGTACAACATATTTCGCAAAACATTTTTATAATACAAAATATAAACAAATTAATTTTTATTTAACATGTTTAAAATGATTATTTAAATAAAAAAATTAACATACAATATTCATTATTCTTTAGCACAAACGTAAACGTTTTTTATACCTCATAATAAAAATATTAAAAAACTTTTTTAGGATTTTAAAAAGTGCAATTATAGTTTATTTATTTTAATGTTTTGTTTGCAAACTATGCTTGCAACTAAGCAATTGCTACATGCTACCTGATATATTACATCTAGAAAAAATAATAATAATTTTATTTTCTAATACAAAATAAAATATTGTTTGTTATAAAAGTATATACAGTTATTTTAAATTATCAAATCTTTATTAAATTGTTATACCTTCCATTTAATACTTTAGATTTATATTAGTTATATTTATATTAGTTTATCTATTCAGTTAGCAAAAAAACGTATTCTAAATGTTGCTTTTATATAATCGAAATTATTAAATGTAATTAACGCTATTTTTATAATAAATATACAATTTTAAATTATGTAATATTTTTACAAAATATTTTTAATAAAATAAATTTTAATTACTTTTAAATATATTTTGTTTAAATAAAAAAGGTTTATATTTAAAACAAAATAATATAAAAAAAACGAAAAAAATAATTAAGACCAGAAATGATTAGATCCAGTCAGTTCTAAGCCAAAATAAAGTACAGAAATTTGAGTTCAATGTTGGCAACCCAATTGTTACATTGTTAAAAAAAAATTAAAAATACGTTTTTTTGGAAAAAAACTGCAAAATAATTATTACGATAAGGTTACACAAATGACATGGTTGTGTAAAAACCGAAATCCAAATCAAGCACTGTACCGCTAGACCACACTGGCAAAATTAAAATAATAAAAATGTGCTTAATAAAAAAAGTAATAATTAAAAGTTTGCTGAAATATAATTAATATTAAAAAAAAATTAAACAAATATCTAAAAAATATGTGATAATAAGCATAAAACTTTAAATAAACAAGTTAAAAAAGCTATCACAATAATAAAAAGAAAAAGAAAAAAAACATTTTTTTCTGAATAAAACGTGTAAATAATTACAATAATTAAAGCAAAATAACCTAATTTTTTGTTTATGGTTAAACGTTTTTGAAAGTAATTTAAAACCTTATATAAATAGTTAAACATTTGTAAATATGTATCTTTTTAAAATAAGTCATATTAATTAAATACTCACCCTCTATAACATTATGAAACAAAATTAAAAATTACTGCAATTAATTACTATTAGTTTTATTAATATTATAAAATTTTGACATTGTTTATCAAAATTTTTTTTAATGTTACGTTTTACGCAATAACGATAATAATTGTTTACATTGGTCACTTAAGTTGTTGTATTTAAACAGAAACAAGGTGTTACTGGTATGATTAAAATTGTCAGAAAAGTACTATAAAAATGTATTTTGTCATTGTTTTTTTGGTTATTTATATTATTATGATTTGGTTTATACAAGATTTGTCTTATAAATTTAAATGGAAACATTGCAAATTAACAGATTGGAACTATTCAAACCATATTTGTCAAGTTATAAAAACTCAAAAATTAATACAAAATATAACCATACATTGGAGTGATATATTTGTAAAAAAATTATATTACTAATTAATTGTTTGTAAACAAAATGTCTATGCATAATGTTAAACACTTATTAGTTCAGCAACATTAATATATAAAAAACTGATATGCGAAAATACAAATAGAGTAATATTTTATATTTTTATGCTTTAGTTACTTATTTTAAACATATCTAACTGTTACTAATACATACCGTAGATAGTACTTTAGCAATATACATCAAGCTACATTATACGCAAAATTAATTTTTTATTATAATATATACCAACATCCATTCTTGCAATTAAACATAATACCACCATTTTCTAAAATTTAAGTCAAAAATACAATTTGTTAAAAAAATAATATTATTGACTAAAATACACATATATATAAAATAAATATTACAGTCTTATTATTTTAGTATTTTAATCACTTATTGTAACTTTTTTGATATGAGTCGAGCAGTGTATTGAAAGAAGTACTTGTAATACAATTTTGTATAACAAAATCAATTTTTTCTACCAGCGGCATGTTATTATCTAAGTGATTAACCTCGCGTTTGAAAACAGAAAACAAATTTTAATAACATTCAAATCTGGACTGTAAAAAGGCAACTGAACAAAAATCAGCGTTTTACTTGTTATGGCTTTTGCAGTCTAAATACATAAATAATATAGTAAATTCAAAGTTATGCTAATTGTTAAATGCCCTGAGGCATTTTGTCGCAATTCGTTATTAAAAAAATAATTAAAAATTAAAAAAAATATTTTTGCTATTAAAGTTATTATTTTTACTAATCCATTTTGGTGTTTGATTATACGTTAAAGCAAAATATTTTTTAATGCATAATATATGTGCTACTTTACTAGCAATGCAGGTGTAATAAATGTATTCATTTTTAACATAAATCACTTCTGAATGTTTTGTGTATGGTTCGTAAGTCTGTGAAATACAACAATTTTCAAAAACACAATAGTTTATTATTATATTTTTTAACAAACTCAACTCGTTTTGATCTATATATACAACTTAAAGGAAATTTTTTTATTGTTTTTTAACAATAATTTTGCTAATTTCATGTGCCTTTTTCTAATTGAATAACATAAATGTTCTACATATTGTTTATTTATGTTCCTTATGTTTATTGTTCTAAGTCTCTTTAGTTAAGTAATAATACAATGATTATCTTGCTTATTTGTTAAAGCTTTCTTTACACTTATATGCGTTTTGAGACCGGTTTTAGTGGTTGTTACTTTGTAAACAGTAAATAAGTGTATTCCAAGTGCTGTAGCAATTACTTTAATTTTTACATCATTTTGATCTCCTTTAGGCATTATAAAACGGATGATATATATATATATATAACAGATAATAAAGGAACAAATTTTAAGAAAAACGCCAGGTGTTAGATTATTAATTTTATACTTATAATTGTACATATTATTAAAAAATATATTTATGCGGAAAAAAATATGTTTTAAAATTATTTACATTAACATTTTAATAAAAGGGAGTAATAATTGGCCTATCAAATGTTTGGTGCAAATTTCTTTGTTTACATGTATGCACGTATTTTTAAAATATTTTTTTTTGTATAAAAAACATTTAATAAATTTTATTTTTTTATTAATTGATTTTATAAATAAAAAAAACAATTACAATTTTTCACTTTGAAGTAATTTAAACTTGAGTTTTGCGGGCAGTTATTGTTTTTATTATAGTAATTTGAAAAAACATTTTTTTTACAAAATAACTGTTTTTTAAATATTTTTTTTATTAATTTTTAACTGATTAGCTATTGTTATTACTTTAAATATTAAAACAATATTAAAATTGATTTTAAATTCAATATGGACATGTTTTCTCCATCTGCCTAAAAAAGAAAATTTGTACTTATTAATAATTATTCTAACGGCAATATATAGAAAGGAAACGTAGAAACAAAGAAAATAAATTAATAAAATACTGGGTGTTTTTTCCCGCCGGTATTTTAAAAGTACTTTAAAAATAACGTTATAAATATTACAAATTTTACTATTATGGTTATTAGTTTAGATACTTTAGTAAAATAGTTATTACTACATGACATCATTACCATTAAACAAAAACATTACTTTGTCAAATGTTACATTTACAGTTTAGCAAAATCGGTTTTAAAATAAAAGTTAAAAATAGTAATATTAAAAAAATTAATTAAGAACTAATTAACAAGTTATTATTAATTTAAATGTTTTGTAAAATCAAACAAAACAATTGGTTAAATGTTTAAATACACAAATACTTTTTTTTATCTTATGTTTTTTATATTATGAGCCTTAGTTGATGCTGCCATTGTTATTTTATTGCTTCGTCGTTATTGTTATAAGTAACATGTTTTTTTAATTGTAAATAATTGTTGTCATAACAATAATATTTCTTTTTTTTGTATACACATTTTTAAATTATACATTATTAGTTTAAAACAACTTTTTGTAATAATATATATAATATATAAAATTTTATTAAAAAGAACAATTAAACATCAAATTCAAATTATACTAAAAACAATTTAATAACTTTGAAAAGTATATGCGTTTTGTATTATTAAAAATATATTACTTTATGTTCATAATTTTTACTCATGTTTAGCGTATGAACCAGGTAATATTCAATATAATTTGTTATTTAGTTACAATATATAATTATAAAATTTTATTTAAATTTGAATTAGTATACACTATTGCAAATATTATAATTAACATAATATATGGTTTTTTGTTACGTAATTGCAACATATGTTTTAATTAATTAATTATGTTTTTTCCGGTAGTTTTTGTAAATCATTTGTCGGGGTAGTTTAGCAGTATAGCGCTCAATTAAAACATGGGTTGATTTTCCATTTTTGGCATTGTGATAAAGTAAACTACTGCTAAAATATTTTTTTTTGTAAATTATTAAAAAATAATTAAAAGAAATAAAAAAACATAATAAACAATGCTGTAATAAACAATTTTTTTTAACAATGTTTAATCAGAAGCTAGGTTTTTAGTTGTGTGTTAATATAGCAACTGCAATAAAATTATTTAAAAAAATATTTTTAATGTAATTATGTTTAACAATAATAATGCAATAATGTACTGCAATAATATAATCATAACAATTAATAAATAACATATTATTATTAAAATACAATATATAGGGTAAAATAATTGTAACATAAACTACAAAATCCATATTTTTTACGGTATCACGGTTTGTTTATAAACCAATGTCAACATTTATTTAAATCTATTAAACTAATTTATTTTATTGCTTTATTAAAAATTAAAATTAAAAGTCAAATCTTCATCTGTTTAAAAAAATTAATATACTACTTGTTTATTTTTTAAATATTATTTATAATGTATTGGAAATAAATGTATACTGTACAAACAAAAATAACTGTTTTTTGTTATTAAAATTGTTTTTAAATTTTATTTGTGTTTGGTAAATATCTTAGTGCATTCAGTAAAACTAATTTTAACTAAATCAAAAATGTTTACCATTTCCCGTTTTAAAAATAAGCATATTTAATTAATATTCAGTTTCTACTTATTATAATAATTGTCATAGTGTTTATTAATAATTATTATCACAATTATTGTTTTTACTATTATTTTTGATAAATTATGTAATTCTTATTGTAAAAATGTAAATCTAAAAAATATTCAAAAAAATTAGTTATTAATAAATGCAATTATACTTTATTTATTTTATTTTTAATTTGCAAATTATTAATAATAATTAAAAATTGTAATGTTTAATAAAGTAACACGATTAAATGGTTTATAAAAATACTAGTCTGTGTTATAATTCCACACAATTAATTTAACTTGTAATTTAATATGTTTTGTTTTGATAGAAAATTGAATGTAAACATCACACAAACAAAAATTAAAGTAATCATAATTTTATAAATCGTTATTATTATTATTACTATTGTCATTATTAAGCTTTAGTATTCTACTAGAGATACATTCAGCGTAAAATACATTTTATTATCAATATAAAAAAAGTAGCAGTACAAATAATAGGATGAAAATGAAATGGAATGTCATATGTTAATAAATATAAATATAGTCAATATAGTATGCATGTAATTTTTTTTTTAATATTTAATATTGCTATAAATTGTATAAGTCATTATAAAGCACAATTGTTATTTTATACTGTGAGATGTCCAAATGGAAAGGTAAGTTTTTCTTGTTTTCTCCTGAAGCTTTAGAATTGCTAAAAGCTGTATGTAGTGGTTAATTATTATTATGTTTAATTCTTGAAACTAATTGCATACATGATTTAAAATGTTTATCAACAATATCATTCAATAAGATAGAATATTTGATTCCTGCATATTTTGATACCAATAATATAGCCTTGTTTTAATAAACCAAGAAAAATTATAAGTAAGCAATATAATATTAATAAATAAAAACATGATTTAATAAACAATTTAGTAATATATTGGTTAGCATTAATTTTTTTCAATCTTCTTATATAGTAACATAAGGATTTGGTTTTTAAAAATATATGCTTTACATGATTACACTAGATACATATGCTATTTACGTTTACACCAAGATATTTAATGTTGTTACAGGTGCATACGTTTGTTTAATGTAGTTTATTTTTTTTGTTTAATGTCATTGTTTTTCTTGGACGCCTAGTGGTAACAAACTTGCATTTTTATGGATTTAAATTGAGATCAAGGTTAGTTGACCATTGTTCAATTTTATTAATAGATCCTTGTTTTAAAAAATCTTTGTGCACAATACCATATTATCTGCAAATTTATTAAAATGTATTTTGCAGTATTATTCAAAATATATTTATAATATTCTAAAACATTTCACTTGTTAATAAATAACAGTAAAAAAAACATATAATAATTTTGCTAAACAAATTACATATTACATAAATATTTATTTTAATTAAAAAATAAATAGCATATTTTTTAATTGTTGTATTTACAGAATTATCACATAAAATATACGTATATATTTGTTTATTATTTATATATTTAAAAGTTTAATAATAAAATGTTTGCTTTAATTTATTTTATAGGAAGCGTTTATAAAATACAAACACAAGAAATACATGCATATTTTATTTCACATAAATATTGAATAAATAGATTTTACGTAATGCATATATATATATATATTATTTAATTATTATTAATATTTAAAATAATGCTTAATACCTGCTGTTAACGTTAGGTATTACGTTTTGTTTAATTTATTGTTAAGTCTAAATCCTATAAATATTTATTAAATATTAAATTTATTTTGTAAAAATATATTAAGTTAAATAAATTTACATTAATTTATATTTAACGTTATTCGTTTAGATAAATTATAAACATAAATATTTTTTGTATAACTAAAATATTAGCTGCATATTTTAACGGTTTGGGTTTAATAATGCTTTTAATGCATACACTAGATACAGTATACAGGATTGTTCACAAGTTAATTAAGAGTCAAACTCCTTTAAATCCTTGGTTTAAATGGTATCGACACTATTATTATAGGGAAACTAGAATAATAATGATAAAAATAATAAATAAACAAAATTGAAAATACATGAACTACCGGAATTTAGTTAAAGCATAACTATTATATAAACGCTTAAAAGATCAAGTACATTGTGCATTAAATATTTCAAGATAGAGTTAGTTCCAATGAGTAGTAACTCTGTAAGCAAAATAATTTAACCTTGTCTTAGTAGAAGCCCTGAGTTTGCTTAAATTCACATTGTGCCCTCCAAATGAATTATGGGCAAGGTTAATAGAGGCACTAAGAATTCCACAAAATATAAGTTGATGCATTAAGCTAAGGTCACCCCGGAGCCGTTTATCTACTGAAGGAAACAACTTGAGTGAATGCAGTCTTTGTTGATATGGCATATTTTTAATGAAACTTGAAAATTTGGAAACATTCCTTTAATTGTTTTGTAGATTATTGATGTCGGATGTAAGGACGGGGGCAGTGATCTAGGCACAGTATTCTAGATAAGGCCTTTAGTAAAACATGTAAATTAGCCGAACGCACTTCGGAAACATACTACCTAAGTTCCTGTTAAACAATTTAATCATATTATAACACTTATAAATATCCCTGTTGTAGTGACTCGTGAAATTATAAGATGAGTCAAATAAAACTCATAAATCTTTAATAAACTTAACAGTTTCTAACAAAAGAGCATCATTTAGAGACATTTTGAAGATATTCCCAGATAGCTTACCAAAAGAAATGTGCTTACACTTTAATAATTTAGAGAAAAAAAAATTTCAAACGCTTATTTGTTAATATTAAAAATATCATGACGTAGTACTTGTAGATTAAAACTCCAAATTTTAACATTATTAGCATATAAAAGAATACTATAATTAACAACCGATAGAAAGTTCTGGATAGAATAAATAGAATTTAAATTTATTGGTTTATTAAAATAGATTATGAGAAATCTAACCTTTTGCTGCTTAAAAATTAAAAAAAATAATATTATTTGTTTAAATAATATTAAACATTATATATATATATATATATATCTGGAAATTGTTTTCAAAAATGTAATATTGACAATGTTTTTTGTGGCTACCAAAAAATAATTATATTTGTTACCAAAAATTATGTTGCACTACATATATATATATATATATATATATATATATATATATATATATATATAAATAATTTAAATTTGTTATCATGTGTTTTTTATTATATAAAAAAACTTACATTCACCGGCTTAAAAAATAACAATACTTAATTAATATTTGAATTATACTAATTGTACTAATTGTTTTGGTGTTTGTTAATTATTATCCTTACAGTTCGTTTTTAAATTATTATTAATAATATTTGTTTTGCAATTTGTGTTATAAATGTTTAAAATTTTAAAAAAATAATTTTTTGTTTTAATATAATATTGTGTACATTATAGTAAAATAGTTTACAGTAAATACTTATAGCTACGTTATGCAATCTTTGTGTTAAACTATCAATTTCAAAAATATTAAATATATTAAATTGATTTAATAAAAATTCAATAATTATATTATGAACATAATTATGTTTTTTTAATAATTATTTTTAATATTAATGTATTAATAATTTACTACAATCATGTATAGGTATAAACATACATACACCACAGTTTTAATTTAAACATGTTTATTTATCTTTTAGGAAAAACAAAAAATAAAATGTATAAAATGCTTTAATTAATAAAATGTTTTTTTTTTAATTGACAATAATTTAGTTAAATCTAAATAAATTATATATATTGTAAAAGGTAAGTTTTATTTAAAAACAGATTGATCATCCTTAAATGTAATCTGCACAAGTATTTGACACAGGTTTTGTATGTTTTACAGCATTATACACGCTAACCAAAACATTAAAAGCGTTTACAACCAGTTGTTGAACAACATATATATAAATAAATTTTATAAAATATAAAAGTTATGACTAAAATTTTAAAAATTAAAATGTTTATAACTATTTTTGCACGTTTAATTATAAACTAAACATAATAAAATGTTTAAAAAATATTTACATTTACTTATTGTTTTCATATGATATTTTATATTGTTAATACAAATGTTTAATTTAGCTTATTTTGTAATATGTTTTCGTAAATAAAAAACGCTTGCCACTGTCTTCTTAAAAATTGAATAAATGTAATTTATATTGTTTTATAGGTAATGCTATATTAATAATATTTAATTTATTTACATTATTTTCTGTTAATATTTGTATATATATATGTCCATATTCCTACAAAAAAAAAATTTTTGTTTTTAAATATTATTATTTATAATTCCAAATATAAATAAATAAATTTTATAAAACTTGTTTTGTTAGTAAAAATTATTTTTTTAATTTACTATAATAAAAACAATGATTCCCTGTAATTCAAAATATTCAAACTAAAATAATTTCGCAATAAAAAATTTAAATTGTTTAATTAATTAGTAAAATTAAATAAAAATTATTTTTTCTAAATATACGTCCCTTATATAAAAAATATGCACCAAACAATTTAATAATAATTTAATGTAAATAATTTTGTTTGATATATATTGATGCAATAGAAAAATGTTTTAAGGAATAAGTGCAATGTGGCTAATTTCAAAATTTTAGTAAATTTGCTGATAATTTTGTCGGGTTATTTTCTATCAATTTAAATAGGATTAATGTAAAATATAAATAGCCAATGAAATTATATTAAGTTAAATGTTATACTGAGGGATGTCTAGTAAATCTTGGAAATTTGTAAAATAAACATGTTTTGTATGTAGACATTCTTTGTAAGTGAAACATTAACAAATTATACATAAATTGATTAAATGGATATTTAAGCTAAAAATGTGTTCATTTCATTATTACAAAATTAAAATAAATTAAATAATAAAATTAAAAAGATGTAAAGAAAAAAACAACATTAATAGTTGTTTTTTTTAAAATGTATAAAATTGCCAAAAATAATTTTCAATTTAAGATAATCAATGTTTTTTTAAGTGTACACAAAGAGTCAGATTAATGGAATTTACCAAAATGTATGACACTTTTCGTGAATAATTTAAAAGTGAAATTAAAAATGTAGGTATAGGTTACAATTTTTTGCAAAATAAATTGCTTACGTGTGTTATCTACATACATAATGGATCCGTACAAACTAAATTTAAAACAGTAAGAAATTAGTAAATTTTTTTTATAATTATTGTAGTCATAATATTAGCGAAATGTATCAAAGGATATAAAACATTATAAAAATACTTTTTCGGTGTATATTTACAAATTAGTATTGTGCTTTTTACTATAACTTAGAGTATACTATATGTTTGATTTTCTAAACTTTAACAATTTTGATAAACAAAAAACTTACCTTTGTACATTTGATCCTCAACAACCCAGAATTCAATGTTATTAAAGTGTTTTTAAAGGGTAAGTTATCAAATTGTAACATAACTTATTACTTATAGAAAATATTGTTTGTGCTATAAATTATCAAGTTTAAAGGATTTTATTGGTTTCTTAATGACTGAGATTGGAAATGACTGAGTAAAGTTATTAAATACAGTAAATATATTATACAATGTTGACATTATACAGTGTGTATTTTTTTATTACATATTTATGTTTTTTAGTTAATAAAGTTAATTTTTTAACAATTTAAGTGTTTTTTATTTAAGCTTTAGTAAATGTTGGTATTAAGTTTTATTGTAAAAATATATGTTTTTGTATATTATAAATAAAACTTATTTTTCTGAATAACGTTACACTATGTGTATTGCTTAAGGTATGTCTAAGTAAAAGCTAAATATGTCTAAGATAAGTAACTAGAACAATGTATTACAGTGCCTCCAATTTTGCACGCCAACCATCATATATATATATATATATATATATATATATATAAATTATTTTTGTTCGAAATTAAGCGAAAAACATATTTATACTAGAAATTGTGACTTTTGCTTATTTTTAATACATACAATTTTTGTAATTGTAATCATAATACTTATCGTAATAATAAATAATTAAATAAAAAATAGTTAAACATTTTGAAAATACAAAAATTAAATATATTTTACATACCTTAATTAAATGTATATATTATTAAATTATGTAAAAATGGTATATGTTTGGTATTAATAATAGCAAATATTAATCAAGTTTAATTATTTATAATAATAATATTTAGTATTATTATAATTGCATTACGATTTAATATATTTTGAATAAATTAGTATAGATAATAGTTAAGTTTTATTTTAGAATGTCTAAATTATTTCAAATTAATACATAGGTAAAATGATTCCTACTTTCATAGGTTTGTTAGAATTTTGATTTTGTTTAATTTTTAATTAGTTAATGTTCTATATAAGGCATATATAAGGTTTTAAATTGCTAACTTTTGGCGGTTATGTACAGTAGGTCATCCTTGTTTTTTTTAAAAACTTTAAAATTGTTTAAATATGTATATATTAGGTAAGTATATTACATTCAATCTTTTATTCTAATTGTATACACAAGTTAAAATGTTTTTTAACAATATTATTTAATAATATATTTAATTGCTGCAAATTTAAACACTAAATATATTTGCTTATTTTTAAACAACGTAATCTTGTTTTAGTAAACCAGGGAAAATCACCGATAAGTAATATAATATTAAAGAATAAAAACAAGATGTAACAAACCATTTAGTAATATAGTTATTAACATTGGCACAACAATTTTGTTTTTAGAATTATGTGCTCTACATATGTATGTTTACTCCACAAAAATAATTAATACAAGGTTACGTATGCTTGTTTAATTGTATATAAACGTTTTGTTTAATTACATTGTTTTTATTAGACGCTTTGATGTAAATTTAATCAAATTGTAATTTTATAGATCTAAATTAACATTTAAGGTAGTAGACCACTGTTCAATTTTATAAATAAAATTGAATATATTTTTAAATCAATATTTGAAAAACGTTTTGTGCAAAAAACTATACTATTAACAAATTTAAACAATTGTAATGACAATGAAACATGTAGTGGATATACATTTAACAAAAATAAAAACGCAGACTGTACTTTACTTTGTAGAACTCAATTGTAATTTGTTAATAACTTAGATTTATTTTGATAATTATGTGTAAACTGTATATTTTTTGAAACATAATTTTGTAGCCAGTTTAATATGTTTTAAGTAGCTTAAAACAATATACTATTGAAAACAAATTCATAATCGAAAAACATGCTATATATTAAACATTATATTTTATTAAAGCATTTAGTAATGTAAAGAACAAGGCTACACAGTTTAGATTAGAATAATTATTTTTATAAAATAATTAATAATTATTTTTACTTATGTTCAATATAAGCTTAAAGTTGTTAAGTATTAATTTTTTAGTTAATAATGAGGTGTAAACAATTAGGCAGTAGTGTTTTAGATTTGTAAATAGGACAGTAATTTTTAAAATGTTATTTTACAATTTATTATAGATTTACTTATTATTGTAAATTATGATGCAGCAATTGGTGGTATTCGGAGCTTGAATAAATTGCAATTTATTCTATCAACTTCAAGTGTAGTACGTTTTTGCAAATGCTAATTAACTTGTAATTATTAACAAATTTTTAACAATTTTAGTTTATTAAGTAAATTTTGATATGGTTAAGTTATTTAAAGTAATGTATTTAATTCGTTTTTTACCATTTATCTTAAATTAATTTATTTTAAATTTATTAAAAAAAATTATTATTATTTTAAATAAGTTGTAAATGACGATTTTATAAAAAATAATAATTATAGTTAGTAATTTTGTAGTTTTTTAGCTTTATTTGTTTGTCTATGCTTTTTAATTTAATATATTGACTTGTTTTATGTTACTTTTTAATTGTTTTAGTTTTTTTTAAATAAAATAAACAAACAATGTTTGTAATCTTACATTTTACTGCTAGTAATAGAATAGTCAAATATTAAAATATGTTTGTGTTGGTTTAATAAAAAAATTATTTGAGGCATATGTAAAAGTATAATTTAGTTGTGTTTAAAGTGCTTTAAAATTAATAAAATCAGTAAAACCCATTAGTTTGAATACGTTATTATTTGTTTATCTAATATTGCTAGTTAATTAAATTAAATTAATTTTTATCTACATTGATATAATAATAATTAACCTAATTGTAAAAACAATTAATTTTTTTAAATGTTATGTAAACACTAATGTTAATATTTTTATAGTACGAAATGCATATACATATTTCTGAAATAGACAATTAAGCGCTTTATTCTGGTTTGGAATATTTAAATTCTAATGTACAATTAGTACATTATTGTTTATTAATGTATGTAATTATTCTTTTTTACGTTTTTTAGTACAATTTTGTTTGGTCAAGTTAAAAAATAAAATATGTATAAAGTGCTATAAAACATTATCAGTAAATGTATTCAACCATAGTTAATAAATTAATATTTCACAGCAATTTATTTGTACATTATTTGTTATAAAAAAAACAAAAATTAAAAATGTTATTTTGCATCAATTTGCAGTTTAATAAAAGTATTAAAGTTATGGATTTCTCACTAAGTAATTTTAACTTTAAAGTTTTCTCAAAACTACTTTAATAAATGTTTATTTTAAACACTTGCATATTAAAAAATTGTTTATAATTAAATTTAAGTAAAAATGTTTTTTTAATAAACTATATTTTGCTTAGTTTTATTTTATACTGCAGATAAAAACTGTACCTTCTTCGAACCAAAAATAATGTAATTACAATTAACAAATGATTGCAAGTTTTTTAACTTTGTTTGTAAATATTGCTTCAAACACAATAAAAATAGATCATTCCGGCAATTAACTGCAAAAAAATTAACGTATTTAGATAAAAGAGTTGCACCCATGTTAACGTTGAACAAAAGCTTTTACAAATAATTTTTTTTAAATATTATAATTTTAAAAATGTATAATATGTTTATATTTAGAATGGAAGTCAATTTTAATACATGTTTATGTAAATGTACACAACAAAAGTAAACATTAATTTTGCTAATAAAACATCATTTAAATTTTAAAAATGTTAAATTGTGTACTTTAAAATAATCCATAGTTAAATTTTTGTCAAAAAATACAATTTATTTTACAAAATAAATTATATATTTAGTGTTTATCATTAAAATTACAAAAACTAATTTCTATTAAAAACAAAACGATTGATCAATCAAATGTTTTATGCAAAATTCTTTGTTTATATGTATTTTTAGAAAAAAAATATTTACTTAAAAAAAATAAATTTTAAAATGATTATATTTTCTATTAATTAATTTAATGAATATATTAAAAATTAAAACAATTTAAACTTTGCATTGTGAAATAATTTTATTTTGAATATTGAAGTCAGTCATTGTTTTTACTATAATAAATTTTAAAAAATAACTTTTATTTGCCAAACTAGTTTTATAAAATGCAAAACTTTTTATTTATTTTTAAAATGCTAAATAATTTATTTTAGAGACAAAAATAAAACTTTTTATACAAATATGCACATCAATCGCTTCCTATTGTACAAACGATTGGAAAATTATTATTTTCATTAAACATTATTTTAGTCATTATTTAAAAAAATATTTCTGTAGGATTAAAATATTTTTGATATAGTACAGTAGGTTATAAATTTGTATTTTGTTTTCCAATGTAAAATACAATTTGCCATATGTTGTTATTTACATATTACGGTTGTAAACACTGATATTTTAGGTGGTAAATTTTATAAAAAGAAATATGTAAGCTAACTAGTTTAAAATTATTTAAAATATGGTTACACATTTAATGCATATGCATAATGTTTGTTTGTTTAATTTTAATGCCAATTTTTAAAAAAATTTTAAAAATAAATTATTTAATTATACAACATATTTTGTATAAAATTAGCGTTTATTAATAAATTTAGTACATACAGTAAATTAATGTAGGTTTATCTAAGTTTAAAATGTAAATAATTACTTGGTGTTTCTTAAAATATACAATCAATTTATTTTTTTGTATTTATTTTAAAAATTATAAAATTTATTATTAATAATTATTATTATTTGTTAAGGTTTATGTATTGTAAATTGAATTGTATATATTATACGTTTGGGGTAGATAATTTTAATGTTTTAAATAAAAACATAGTCGTTTTAATTATATACCAACATTGTAGCATAATTTATTTATTGCAAACATTTTTTTTACTATTGTTGTTTGTAAATAATTTTATAATTAATTTACAGCTTTAGATAATACCATGTCATATCATTAGATTTTCAAAAACTTATAAATATATTTAAAAAAAGCAAAATTTGATAGCATGTTAACAACATTAATTATCGTGTTGGCTTTTAGATTGTATATTATTTACTAAACCAAATGTGTACATGTTTATTATTAACAAACTAAATGTTATGTTTAAAAACATATTTAAATAATATATTTTGTAAAGTTACAAAAAATTATGTTTATTTTAAGCATTAATTACGTTGCAAATAACAATGCATAAAAATATAATTTTTTTAAAAAACAAACATAAAATAATATGTTTTTATTATCGGTGTTTTAATAACATTATTAATTTTAATGTAGTTATTTTATTGTTTGTTTTTAGTTAGGTGTTTTGCAAAATAATTTTAAACATTTTAACTGATGTGATAAATGAACATCTACAAAAACAAAAAGTAGATTTTGAAAAACATATTTACTCTCCGTTACAATATTGAAGCATGTCAATATTTAAGTCGTATTTTTTTATTTATTTAATAACTTGTTTCAATTGTTTAGTGCAAAAATGGTGCACACATTTTATGTCCCAACACTGGCGTTGAAGATTCTGCAAATTAAAGGTTTAGCCATTGTTGCATTTTATTCAATTTTGTCATTTCTGTAATTCTCTTATCTAAATACGTGTGGTCATGTTTTTGCAACATTTTGTTAGAATGACGTCCGTTACAATGAATTTTTACTTAAACAAAATAAATTTAAATGCAATTGCAATTAATTTTAAAAAAGTACAATACATGTTATTATTTTTATTAACAATTGTAACCCTTGCATTAGTAAAATACATTTTAGTTCAACAAATATTAATATATTTTACTAGAAAAAACTACTGTTAAAATTGATTAATACTATTTTTTTTACATATAGGTTATTTAATAATAATTGTAAAATTAATTTAATATTTCCTGGTTATACATAATGTTCCAACTGTAAAATTTTAAGTTTGAACAAAAATGTTAATACAGTAAAACTTACTTCAACATTCAACATATTAATTCCTTTAAGTCATTGTCATATTAGCAAAAATTAAAAGTAATTAGTATTAAAAATAATATTACTTTACCATTACAAAATATAAGTTTTTTGTTCTTTATTTTAAATTTTAAATAAAAAATTAAAATAAACAAAATAAAAATTACATTAATGTTTTCAAAAACATTTTGGCTATTTTTATAAAAATATTAAAACCTATTCTGTTTTTAAAAAAAAAATTATTTAACTTAAGTACAATAAAATACAATAGTTTTTATATTAGAAAATATTATAAACCTAAATTTAATTATTTACTGGATCAAAACATATTAGACAAAAGCTAAACTATTTTTCCCAAAACATATGAAATATTATTTGTGTAAAATATTGTAGTAATTAATTTAAACAATGATATGTTAAATGTAAATAATAATACTATTTTTTAAACTTATGTGTAATTTATTTATGCTATAGTTACAACTGTTTTTATGCATTTTTATTTTTATATGTTTTTGCAAATTTTACACGTATTTTTCTATGTCGTGCTAGTAAAGGAACTTTTTAAAACTGTTGTTAACCGCAATTTATTTAACTTTGTTGGATTGCAATATAAACAATTTGACAATTCTCTTCTTTGTATTTTGTTAAAAAAATGTTGTCCTGTTTTTTTAAACTTATTGTAATTACGTGAGGTAAATATTTACAAATGTACCAAAAATAATAGATTAAATGTTTAGTATAAAAAAATATTTTACATTTTAATTAACTAAAAATATATATACATATATTAAAAAAAACAAATAAATTTACTTTAAATAAAATGTATGCAGTAATGTGTGCAAGGTTGTGTAAATACTTGTAAATGTAGATTAAAAAATATTATTTAAAAAAAAATTATTGTTGCGTAATTGTTTTATGCTAAAACTTTATATATATTATTTAATTACATAAAAATATTAATTTTTTAATATGTAGTATTTTGCAATGATTTTGGTATTTTACACAAAATGTAATATAAATTTATTATTTTATTAACATTTAAATTAAAAATGTTTAACTTTTTCCGTACACATAATTAATTGTAAACTCAAATTATTAAAAACAGATTATTAAGTGTAATAAAATGGTGTTAAGTACTAATTCTGATATAACTAAGCGTAGATGTAACTCCATGAACAACCGTATCATGTTAGCTACATTCAAAACCGGATAAAATTGTAACTCAATTATTGGGAATTAAAACAATACCCATATTTTAATTTTAAAAAATATCTAGTTGCTTACTTTTAACAAATAATAAACAATTATGAAAATAAGTAAAGTATTTAAAAAAATATTTATTTAGTTTATTGTAAATACTTGTATACATTTTAATAATACTAGATACATAAATGCAATTAAAAAACTAAAAATATATACTGATGACTTTTTCGTAGCTTAAATAATCTATAAATTTAAAAATTAGAAAATAGCAATGTTAAGATTATTTGTATTTTAGATTTAACACATGTATGTTAGTATTTTCAATATTTTTTTACAATTAAAAAACATCAATATTTTTTTATAAATATAACAAATTGTAAAATTATAAAATATAAAATATATTTTATAGCGAAAAATATATTTTTTGATATTACTAATATTTTTCATTTTTCATTAAATAATAAAGTCATTACAAAATATTCTTCTTTACTTTATGAACAAATTGCAATACAAAATAATATTTAAGTTTATGATTACCTTACAAAAAGCAAGAAATAAAGGTTTTGAAATTAACAATTAAAAATTAATTTTTATATATTTAAAAACTTTTATATTCTAAAAATAGGTCATTATTGTTATATATAATAATGTGTTTTTTTATTTATAATATCTAAAATTAATTTTTTTTTTAATGTGGCTAACTTCTGTTATCGGAACCACAATACATTATTATTTTTTCTTCATTTTACATTATAATATAACAAAAGCTACATTGCTATATATTTTCTATCATTTTTAAGACAAAATATTTCTAATATATATATATATATATATATATATATATATATATATATAATTTTAATCTATAAAATACGGTAGCCAACGTATTTTATTTTAATTATTTAAAAAAAATATTTTGATTTGTAAAATAAGTTAATGTATACTTTTAAAATTAAACATTATAAAGATTTGATTGATGCGTTACATTTTTCTATAAATATATAACCTTGATACATACGCTGGTATTGCGATGTCTAAACTATAACTTTTTCTAGTTTAACTTTATTAAATATAAGAAAATGTAACTTATTTACAAAAATAATTATTAAAAAAATATTTTAATTTTATATTAATTTTATATTAAATAAAATCAATGCTTATACATATATTTACAAATTTTCACTGTATTTTTAATTAGTCATTAATTAATTTATTTTAAAGGTTTTTTAATAAAAAATACAATTATAACAATTTTATTTCTAAAAATTATAAAATTATTTTGTATAAGTTAAACACAAGATTATTTCTAAAATTAATAATTTTAATAAAAAGGTTTTTTTATTTCCGCGGACTTAATACATATAGTTATAACTGTTTAGCTTTGTTATTTGTCTTCCCATAATTATAAATTAATTCACAGTTTTTATAAATGGGTCAAAAAATTAAACAATTGCCAAATGCATAATAATATATGTTTTAACAACTGAACAAGCTCCAGGTCATTCTCAGTCGCTAGGAAACGTTTAACAAGCAAAAAAAATTGGTTTATAATTATGCAGCTTAAAAATAGAACAATAAATGTAAAACAAATAAAAAAAGCAGTACTTAAAAAATTTGTTTTTATTTAATTGTAAGAAGGAGGATAAAATCTAAAGGTTCCTTTTTTAAAGCGGTTGTTAAGATACCTCCACTTAGTCGCGCCAATAAATCACAACGTGTTAATAATGCACCATTAATTTGAAAATCAATTTACTTCGCAGATGATTGTGTAATATCATACAAACCATTGACTAGACATTTAAAGTTTATTTATAGTCTAAAATGTTTAATCAACCACACTTATACTGCTATAAAAATTGCACATTTTTGTGTCAAATAATATTTTGCAATTAAATACATCAGTCTCCAAAATAAATATGTACTAGTAGCAATTTTAGCAGCACAAAATTAGTATAAACTTTTAGAAAATTGTTTTATAATGAGTTGTCCAGAAATGTTACAGAACATTTAACAATTATTCAAAACAATGCTCCCGTGCATAGTTCAAAAGTAGTAATGTGTATTTTAATATAATTTACAATTTAATATACGTTTTTTTAAATTTAAACCACAATGCTTTAAAAAACACAATACGTATTTTTATTTAACTTCATCTATTAAGTTCATACTTTATTGTTTTTAGAAACGTTTTTAGTATTTTAAAACGTGAGGTGAACCGAATGGAAACTGACGTATTATTAAAAACAATCATTAATTATGTTGTAAAAAATTGCATTTTGAGGGACTATATTGGTACCTTAAAATAATTTTACCAAAAACGGTTGACAGAAATTGAACAATATGGTAGATATCCCTTAAATTACTGACATTATTAAATTTGTTATTTTTATTTTGTATATTTTTGTATTTTAGTAAATAAAACTATTTTTTAAAACAAATTATCTGTGTGTTTTAATTTTTTTAATATGGTGGTATTGTGCTTTATTGTTAAACAAATTTTATTGTATATTATATTAAGAATGTTTTTGCAAATATTATTAAATGTAAATATATATTAGTAAAAAATTATATAAAGTACTTATTAATAAATGTTAAATATTTTAAGGTCAGTTGTGGAAATACTTTAATATTATATTAGGTAAACATTGGCTTCACTTATATCATTATCTTATTATTATTATTATTATTATTATTAAGTTTTAATATCTTACTAAAGATACATTCAGCATAAAATACAATTTTACCATCAATATAAAAAAAGTAGTAGTATACATAATGGGATCAAAATGAAATAGAATGTCATATGTTAATGAATATAAATATAGTCTATATAGTATGCATGTGATTTTTTTTTTTTAAATATTTAAAATTGCGGTACATAGAATGAGTCATTATAAGGCACAACTTGTACTGTGAGATGTCCAAATTAGTTCAAATGAATGCGTAGGTGGAACAATTCCTACTTTGATAGGTTTTTTAGTAGTTTAATTTTGTTTAATTCTGGATTGGTTAACACTCTGGATAAGTAGGTCAAACATGAATTTTTGTATTGATTAGTTTTGGCTTTCATGTGCAGGTAAGTTCTTTTTGTTTTTCCAGAAGCTTTAAAATTGTTAAAAGCTGCATGTAGCGGGTGATTGTTATTATTTTCAATCCTTGATGCTAATTGTATACATGATTTAAAATGTTTATCAACAATATTATTCAATAAGATAGAATATTTGATTCCTGAAGATTTTGATACTAATGATATGCATCTTTTTAAAATAATGTAATCCTGTTTTAATAAACCAGGAAAAATTATGGGTGAGCAATATAATATCAAAGGATAAAAGCATGATGTAATAAACAATTTAGTAATATAATTGTTAACATTTAGTTTTCTTAATCTTCTTATATAGTAGCATAGTTAATTGGTTTTTAAAAATATATGCTCTACATAATCACACCAGGTAAGTATGCTATTTATGTTTACACCAAGGTATTTAATTTTGTTACAGGTGCATATATTTGTTTGATTTAACTTGAATGTTCTGTTTAATTCCATTGTTTCTCTTGGACGCCTCGTTGTAAATTTAATAAACTTGCATTTTGATGGATTTAAATTGAGATCAAAGTTAGTAGACCATTTTTCAATTTTATTAATAAAATTTTCAAAATTGTTTAAATCATTGTTTGATGAAACTTTTGTGCACAATACCATATCATCTGCAAATTTAAACAAAAGTGATGGCTTCGGCACTATCAATGGATCTACGTACAGTGAAAATAAAAACGGAGATAGTACTGCACCTTGTGGAACTCCATTATTATGTTCTGTTAACTCTGATTTATTACGACCAATTTGTGTATATTGTTTTCTTTTGAGAAATAATTTCGTAGCCAGTTTAAAATGTGGTTGGGCGTTTTAAGTAGCTCAAGACCTTTAAGTATTTTTTCTTTTGATATTCTATTGAAAGCAGATTTGTAATCTAGAAACATGCAGTATATTAAACATTTTCCTTTGTCAACCAATTCAGTAATGTAATGAACAAGGCTGGCTACACAGTCTACAGTAGAATAATTATTTTTATATGCAAATTGATAATGATTATTACTAATGTTCAATATAGGCTTAATGTCGTTAAGTATTATTTTCTCAGTTAATTTTAAAAACACTGAGGTGCAAGCAATTGGGCGATAATGTTCTGGATTTGTTGATGGGACAGAAACTTTTGGAATAGGTGTGATTTGTGAGATACGTTAAGTATCAGCTACTTCACAATTCATAATAGATTTGTTTATTATTGTAGATAAGGATGTTAATTTATGTTAATTTATGTAGATTTAAAATAACATTGGTTATCAGGTATTTTTTAAAATGCATGCATTTAATTTAAAAAAGTATTATGATTATTATTTAATATTGTTTTTTTGTTGTTGTTTATAAATGTGTAGTGCTAATTGTATATTTTACACGTGTGTTGTAGAACATATTTATACAATTGCAGTTAACCAAATGTTGTCACATTGTTGTTTAAAATTATATATAAAATTATTTAATATTTTTTGTTATTTTTACTACTACCACAAAAGTAAGTAAAGTTAGTTTTTGAGTTAAATTTTTTGGATAAATAATTAATGCACAAAACTTAATTATTATTTGCTTTTTAACATGGACAAATGATTAAACTTAGAAAATATTTTTTATTTTGTGTTATCTTGTAAAAAAGTAATAAATTAAAAAAAGATAATAACATTACAATTAAAAAGTATAAATTAGATTTATTTAATCAATTCAATATATGTTATACGTTTATATCTGAGCTTATGTATTTATTTTTAATAATACATTGTTTATGAGTAATACGTTATTAACCGTTAATTTATTGTTAAAAAACAAACATAAAATCAGTAACACTTGCAATTATGTTTTAATTAAATAAATGTTTGCATATAGTAAACAAAGTTTTTCAATGTATTAATAAATATGTTAAGACGTACGTTTTACTAATAAAACATTACACTGCAGCAATATTTAAAACATGTTTACAATAATGAAAACACATTGCGTGCAAATTGAAAACAATAAAATTTATATTTTAGATTCAATATATATATATATATATATATATATATAATATATATTAAAATAAACACATTGTTTAAACACTAATATTTCAAATAATGCTTACTACCTGCTGTAAAAATAATAAGCATATTATATAAATTGCATCTTAACATAAATACATTAAAAAAATAACAAACTAAAATTGCAAAATAATTAAATTACGCATGTATACAAATATATCCCTGTAACGCACCATCTGCTGTACAATAAATTTTAGGCGTCATGTAATGCGAATATTTTCTGATTGGTTTATTTTTAAATTAAGCTATAATTGGATGTTGTGGGCACTAAATGTTTTGCAATAAACACATTTAGTGATGGAATTTGTTTGTGCACTTAATTAGATTTAACGTAGTTATTAAAAATTAAAAAATTAAAAAAAAACGCTGTTCAGTCTTTTATAATAAAATAGCGAGTTTTATTATTTTGTATTAAAGCAAAACTGTGGAGGTAATAAAATATTTCTGTATTTAACAGTTGTTTTTACATACGTACGTTTTGTCAAAAACGTAGATCAGAATTTAAAGAATTTTGTAAAATCAAGCAACTATATTTATGGATTTTTTTGTAAAAACAAAATTTAATTTGTTCTGCACATTTTACAGTTTAATTTAAAAACTATAAATATGTTGCACGTTTACACAACATGAGGTAATTGTTTTAGAACCTAACAAGAAAAAAATATAAAAAGACATAAAATATTAATTTTTATTTGTGCAATTATTACAAGTGCAACAATGTCCCATTTTCTAAATTCAGATATATGTCTGTAAAAAAATTGAATATACATCATCTTTAGTAAACACAATTACATTAAAATTATTTCTGTCGGTCAAAAGTACAATTTAAAAATTTAAAAATTTTAAATGTTATGACGTTTAACATTTGCTTGTTGTAAAACATGTTTAAAATGTTTTTAAGTATAATACGTGTAAAAAGAAAGCATTAAAAAAACTCACTAAAATAATTAATGTTATGTAAATTTAGCCGCATTTTAAATATAGTATATAAATAAAGCCTACTACCTAAAAAGCAAATATAATAAAACGTGATTATGTACAGAAAAATTTTACAAAATTGTCATGCTTTTAAAAGAGTTTCTTATTCTAAAAGTGTAAAAGTTGTTTCACTTTTTTATTATTTTAAATGCGTTGTTCTAAAATTTTAAATTGGTTTGTAATAAACACTATATTCTCAATTTTATTTAAAACTTTATTTTGTATTGTATTATTTATTATTTTAACCCACGATATCCAATAGTTTAAACCTAGAATTAAAAAGGTTTATTATTTAGATAGTGTATAAAACGGATTTTTTATTACACGTTAGAATTTTGTAATTATCTACATTTAATTACTGTTTAATCGTTTTTTTTTGACCATTCAAAAATTTGGGTTATTATTTGTTGTCTAGATGAAGCACATATTTTTACAAAAAATAATTATTATTTATAAAAATTTTTTAAAAATACGTTTTTTTTTGCAAAAAACATTTTATCAAATGTAATTTTTAATTTTTTTTAATAAAATGCTAAATAATGTATTTTGAAAATAAAAACAGCAATTGTTATATGAATTCGTTAATAGTTAATAAATATTGTGATACATATAATATAAATGTATATTTTTACTAAAGTGTAAAATAAAATATTTTAACCTGTTGTTTAAAATACACAAACACTTAATTACTTTTTGTAATAATATTAAAAATTAACACCATTTTTATTTTCTTGATATTGTAAATAAATTGAGTTGCTTAAATTTAAAATTCATAATTTATGTAGCGTATTACATTCTGTTTGTAACATGTGCTTAATGAGTACATATATATATATATATATATATATATGTATATATATATATATATATATATATATATATATATATATATATTTAATTTGTTTGTTCTTGCTAACTAATTGTTTTGATTATTGTTAATGATTATGATACGTGTTGCATAAATGTACAAACTCCTAAATGGTTTTTTATAATAATAGTAAACATGATAAAACAATAATGAAAATAACAATGTTTTAGTGCACCACAAAAAAATTTTTTTTTTTTAATTTAAAAATATTTTGTGTTTAAATTGTGTTTTTGAAGTAAGTATATATATATATATATACATATATATATATATATATATATATATATATATAATATATAAATATATATATATATAATTGTATTGCTTTATGCACGTTTATAAATAAAAACACTTACGATCTGTTTCATAACAACATGTTTATTTTTTTATTCCTGTTTACAAACTTTTTAGATTATTGTTAATAATTATTATTGATTTTATGCATTGTGTTTCCATTATTGTTTAAAAAATATGTTTTTATGTAAAATTAAATTACTATTGAAATACTATTAAAAAAAACACTTTTTTTATAAAAATATTAAAAATTAATGTAATTTTTTTTATTGTTTTAAACTGTGTAATTTAAAATTATAATTCTGGTAAATCACGTGATAAAAATATTGCTTAATCTTTTTCTGTTATATTTGTATTGTAAACGTTTTTCTAACGTAAGATTGCTAATGTTATGTTAAACCTTTTTTTTAGTTTACACTTGTTACAGTAGAGTTAAACTATTATTTTTAAAACAACAATATTTTTTATTTAAAATATTTATTATAATAATACTACTGATAATAGCAATATAATAAAAACAACAATTGTTATATAAATTCGTAAATTGTTAATCAATATTGTGATATTTTTGATATATCCTTATTGTTTCAGTAAAATATAAAATAAAGTATTCTTACGTGCTGCTTAAAATATACAAAAAAATAAATTTTTTTTTGTAATGATATAATAATTATTGTTATTTTTATTTGCTGTACATATTGTTTATTAATTGTGTTGTTAAAATATACAATTAACAATTTTTGTAGCTTGTAACTAACGGGAGAATATTATTAAAAAACAAAGAATACGAATTATAATTATTATTTGTGCAAAATATTTTATTTTAAAAATTTAGGTATATTATTATTATTATTATTTATTATTATTTATGGTTATTAGCTTGGATACTTCAGTAGAAGTAGCTTTCAGCACACACAAAAATATGTACAATTATTAAAAATACAATACAATTAGCAGTGTATAACATTAGTCCAAAAAAGTAAAGTAAGGTTAAATTAGATACATAGGCTAGAAAAAATTCAAAATCAAAGTATATTCAAAACTCATGTTCAATATGATATGCGTAAAAAGGCATGGTATTATTTAGGGGACACTATGTGCAAATATGTCAGTATATATAAAATGCGAATGATTCATGACTCATGAGTAAGCATGGCTAATAAAGTAATGCCCTGGATGAAGGTTAATAAATGGTCACAAATTAAAATGGGCAGATTACAAACAACGGTAATTGGTCAAATCAAAGAAAACGAAAAAAATACTCATGATTTGGATAGGCTAATGTAAAGGTCATTTTAACTTTGTTGGGATTGGATAGTAACCTTGCTAAATATGGCAGACATAAATTTAAGTACACATTGGTTTTGCACTTAACGTGTATATGTGATCTTCTCGTCATTCCCGATGCAAATGATTTGCTGAAATCACGATAAAGTAGATGATTGGAGTTGTTGGAAATACGACTGATTAATTGAAAACATTCCTTAAAGTGTTGATGAATTATTCGTAAAAAAAATTAAGAAAACTTATAATCTTAAATAAAAATTTGGTCCCAGTACAATAAAGTTTAACTTAATTTTTAGAAATACTGTACAATTTAAGAAAGAAAAAAAAGTCAAAATTAAATAGATTAAAATCATATGTACATAAATTATACAGTAATACTTATGACATACTACGCAATCACAATTATAATCATAATAACATTTTTATTAATTACCGTTTTTATTTGCTACTGTAATTTGTATATTTTGCACTTTAATGTTTATTGACATTATCACGTTTATAAAAAAATAAGTAACAACATAAATTATGTTCAGCCTGTAATTATTTCAACGTAATATGTATGTTTATAAATTGTTTATATTTTTTATGGTACCTATATGGAATAATTGTTAAAGTAAATGCTAATTTTTCTATTGCACGTTTGTGTTATTACTATTTAGTTAAATAAACAAAATTTTATTTTGTTTAATTACTCTTATTAGATATGTAAAACCGCCTTTTATTAAGTTAACATAAAATTTTAATTTACAGTGTTTTGATAAAATATGATTACGTAAATGGTTAAGTTACAAACTGTCTAAATTGAGTGCATTAAAAATTATTTGTAAATAAATAAAATAATAACGCTTATAGTGAGTTTAAACAATATAATTTTAAATATTTGTAATTAATACTGCTTTTTGTACATTTTTTTTATTAGTTTCATAATAATAACCTAATAACAAATGTTTGAGTAAACAAACTTTGTAAAACTGAATGCATTAACATTTATTATAAGATTACTTTAATATTAACAGTTATTCTGTTTTAAAAAAATATATACATATACTTTATATAAACATTATACTTTAGTCACATACTCATATTGGTTTTGTCAAACCAATTTTTTTTAATAAATTAAAATTTTAATTTTAAAGTTATTTGTTAAAGTCTGGTTAATTAAATGTTTAAAATGGCACATTCCTATACTATTAAATATAAATAAACATTTTAAATGGGTTAAAAACAATTAGTACGGATAATCAGTGTTCCAGGTGTATATTTTTTATATAATATTAGTCATTGGTCATAACTGACTTTAACTCTTATTTTTTTACATTGTGAATGTAGGCAGTGTACTATTATCATATTGTGTAAATTTTAAAAAATGACATTACGTTTTTAGATAATTATGCTTTTATATTAAATTAACTACTAAATATAGCCAAATAATATAAATTTTGGTTCAAATATTAAGGTGATATAAACACATGTAAATGTAATATACAATAATAACATAAAAACATGTTAACCGTAATTTGAGATACAAAGTACTTATTATTTTTCTTTAAATAACTTGCATATACTAATATTTAAGACAAACATTATTATATTTTGTAATTTCTATAACAGTTTGCCTTGTTAATACTTTTTCGTTTTAGGTTTAGACAAACTACATTTATTTGTATCTAAAATAACATTATTATTAAAAATTACCATGTTGTTTATATTAAATTATATAACATTAGTAATACACTTATTAATCGCTGTTTAGTGCAATATATTCTTTCAATTAATTTAACAATTTAAATCCATATTTATTGTTTTGCTATTTTAATGCTATTTACAATTTAATAATAAATAATAAATATTATTAACAAAAACTGAAGTTGTACTATAGAAAAATTGCACTAAATTAAAAACAAGTGTAATTTATAAAAACAATCCCATTTTTAAATTTACTATTATTATAGGTTAATAAAAAACTGTAATAATTTTTTTACAGTTTACGCAAATCAAATTGTAGAATTTTGCAACTTCCAATAATTTAATACAAAAAACATTTATTTTCAAAAAACAATAATTGCATAAACAAAAGTTTAATTTAAAAATATTCTGTGTTTTTTTATTTTAAAATCAATCTTGTACTTAAGACTGCTTAAATAAAGATATATTTTATGTGCCATTATTTTCTAACAAATGCAAATAGATTACTGAGTTTGCAATCCATTATGTTAATGTATTAAAAGCTTCCAATACTTTACCTACTATTATTTATAAAATATTTATGTAATTACACTGAGTTGCATTTATTTTATAATAATAAAATATTACTAAATAGTAAAAAATATTATAATAGTGTTTTTTGTGTATGTTAGTTATAAGCACATATTCTTTATTCCATACAGTAGTTTTAAAATTGTTTATTATTTCTATAAATAAAATGTTAACCTTTTATATAAACAAACTTTTAATATAAAAAAAATACAAAATTAAAAAAAAATTAATTTTTACATGTATAAAAGTAAAGCAATTTAAAAAAATTTTAATTATAAAGTTAATTGAAAAACATTAAAAAAACATTAACATTTATATATTGTATTAATATTTATTATTTAAATGTAGATACACAGTTTTAATTTATTTTGTTTTAGTATGTGCGTTCATAAATTAAAAACGCTTTTAAGTGTTTTCTTGAGCAGCAATATAAACAGTAGATGAATAATAAAATCTAAATTATGTAAGGTATTAAAGTTTGTATAATTTTAATATTAATTTTAGAACGGATGTGCATAAATTAAATATTAAAATTCATTTATTAAAATCTATTGAGTTGATTTAATTTACTTTAATTGATAATTAACATTATATGTTTGGTAAAATTTTAAACACTAATATTTATTTATAGTTAAAAAAATAATTGTATATATTAGTTGGTTAATTATATAGAATTACTTTAATTATTTTGTATATTTAATGTTTAAAAATTGCTTTAATACATGCATTAAACGTTATTTAAATATATAGTTTTATTAAATTTAAAAAATAAAAAAATTAACTTGCTGTTGTACCAAATATACGAACACCTACTTTTTATTTTTTTTATAATAACATTAAACATTATAATGTAATATTTATTAATTTATTTTTAATATCAATTGTTTCTAAAAAGTGCAACATAACGTAAATGTTTTTTTATTACTTAAAAATATTTTGTGTTTAATTTGTGTTTAGTAACTATATACATATATATATATATATATATATTAAAATTAATTTAAACTAACTGTTATGTTTTTTTATTAATTCTTATTTTTATCACATTATTGTTATTAATAATACTATTTGTAATTCATGTTGCAAATGTACAAAAATAAAATTATTATTTTTCATTATTTATTTAATAAATTTAATAATTATGTATTAATTTTTATATTTAATTTTTTAATTATTAATATAAATTTTAATTTAATTTTTTAATAAAATATTAAAATTACATTGTTTATAAAAAAACAAATCGTTGTTATGGTTTAAGAAAATTGCTTTAAATGTATTTAGTTGGATAAAAACGAAATGTATACATAACACGGGCACAAATAAAAATAAGTTTATGTTACATTAAACTGTATAAATATTGTTAATATAAGCACGACAAAACATTTAAACTAGTAGCTGCAAACACATTTATATTTTTTGCTATTAGAAAATGTGCATATTAAATATTAAAATTCTGTTTTAGCTTGCTCAATTAAATTTCTGGAATCACGATTTTACATTTTTTTATATAGAAATAGTTTTTAAAAGTTATTTTTTTTAATTTTTATTTAATCCTCTTACCTTTATTTTTTCTTTACGACAAGGCTGATATTTTAGTTGCTCTGTTATTTTTAAAACAAATTTGTTTTGTAACAATTATGATACGTATAATAATTATACATATTACTTGTATTAATAAAAAAACATGATGTAATATTACTAAAGTGTTATGTTAATGTATAAACATGTAAAATAAATTTAACATTAATAAACAAATCTAATTGCCGGAATGTACTATGGTTTGTTTAATTTTTAATTATAATATTAAAACACTTAAAATGCATTAACATATAAAATATAATAAATAGGAATTTATTACTTACAAAATACACATAATTACTTTTAATCGTTGTTTTATTAATTAATAAACGAATAGTTAATAATAGTTATTTATATGTTTAAACAAGATTTAGTCAGAATGTTAATGTACATGTTTTTAATAGATAAAATTATATATAAATAATATTTTTTTTGTTTAAAAATTACACAATAAGCAAATACAAATTAAAAAAGATAATTTTTAATGTATGTAATTACAATTATATTTTTATATTTATTTATATACTAAAACACAAAGATATTTAAAACATATTTGCATTTACGTATACCTTGAATATTTAATGTTTTATTACTAATAAAAATTCAAGTATATTTTTGTAGGTTAAAAACGCTTACAATTGTGTTCTTAAAAAAGAAATAAATGTAGTTTATATTGTTTTATAAATAATATATTAATAGTATTTAAATAATTAACATTTAACAGTTTCTGTAAATAATTATATTTATATAATTCAGTTATTAAAAGTTGTTTTTTTTCTGTTTTTTTTTAATTTAAAATTATTTCTATGTAAATATTTATCTTGTGTTTTTAATATTATCACAAAATGTTGATGCGTTAAAAATAATTACGGTACCTAAATTGTACAAAATCTCATTATTTCCCCATTTTAAACCAAAATTAATTTAATTCAGACAATCCTTTTGTAAAAAAAAGTATTGCTACTAAAACAACAAAATAATGTTTAAGTTTATTTTTGAACAATAAAATGTTATTTAATAACAATTGAAAAATTGGTAAAATGTTTATATTTTAAATTGTTTTAGATCCTAACAGAAAAAAATTATTATAGGACCTAAAATAGTAATTATAATTAATACTTGTGCAAAAATGTCCTATTTCCTAATATCAGGTGTATGCCCATAAAAAATAAAAAACATTATGTTCGGTAAACATTTTTACACTGAAATTATTTCTGTCGGTCAAAAGTAAAATTTTAAAATTTTAAAATTGTTAATGTTATAACGTTTAACATTTGCTCGTTGTAAAACATGTTTAAAATGCCTTAAAGTATAATACGTGTAAAAAGAAGATATTTGAAAAAACTAAAAAAAAATTAATGTTAAGTAAACTCAGCCGCATTTTAAATATAGTATCCAAGTATCGTCTACTGTCTAAAGGACAAATATAATAAAACTTGATTAGGTACAAGAAACTTTTACAAGATTGTTACATGCCCTTAAGAGCAATCTTTATCCCAAACGTGTAAAAGTATTTTAATATTTTTAATTGTTTTATCTACGTTTCTCTAGACTTATAAATTGGTTTGTAATAAACACTATTTTCTCAATTTTATTCAAAAATGTATTTTGTTTTGTTTTGTTTATTATTTTACCCATGATATCTAATATTTTAAACCTAGGATCAAATAGGTTTACACCTATTTTGCTCGTGTATTAACCTAGTTTTTTATTACACGTAAGATTTTTATAAGTATTTACATTTGATTATTGTTAAATTGTTTTCCTTTGACCAATCAAAAGTTTGGGTTAACATTTTATGTTTAAATAAAACACATATTTTCAAAAAAAAATTTTTTTTAATAAAAAAATAATATAAACAAAAACTCTTTTTATTAATTAATTTAATAGATATATTAAAAATTAAAACAATTTAAATTTGTATTGTGAACTAAGTTTCATCAAATGTAATTTTTTTATATTGTTGTATATAAAAGCTATGTAATTGTTTTGTAAAATAAATATTAATAAATGTTGTAATACATATAATATAAATGCATTATTTTACTAAAATATAAAATACATTATTCCAACCTGCTTTTTAAAATATACAAACATTTAATTACTTTTTGTAATAATATTAAAAATTAACACAATTTTTATTTTTTTGGATAATGTATATAAATTGAGTTGTTTGAATTGAAAAGTTATACTTTTTGTTGTGTAATACCAGGATATAAATGTGTTGTATTATTTAATGATACATTCTTTTTTAACATGTATATATATATATATAATTTTATTGCTTTATGCACGTTTATAATTAAAGCACTTACGATCTGCATTATAAAACATATGTTTAATGTTTTTGTTCCTGCTGCGTATAGTAGCTGTTTTGCGTATTATTAATCATTATAATTACTTTTTCTTTGCATTATTGTTTAAAAACGTTTTTTATATGTTATATTAAATTACAATTACAATATTATTAAAAAAAAACACTTAATGTTTTTGTAATAATATTAAACATTAATGTATTTTTTATATTGTTCTAAATTTTGATATTTAAAAATAAAATTCTGCTAAATCCCATGATTACGTAAAATTAATTTAATTTTTTCTATGGTTAATGTTTAATAACTGTTATAACACATGTAATATAGGTAATTTAAATTTATAGTTTTATTAACATTTAAAAACAAAAATTTAACTTTGTGCTGTATGAATGTAGAAACACCTAAATTTTAATGTTTTTATAAGAACAGTAAACATTATAATGCAATTTTTATTTATTTATTTTTAATATCAATTGTCGTTTAAATGTAAAATTAACAATGTTTTAGTGCACCACCAAAAAAAAAATTTTCTATTACTTAAATATATTTTGTGTTTAAATTGTGTTTAGTATATATATATATATATAGAGAGAGAGAGAGAGAAAGAGAGAGAGAGTAAAATTAATGTACTTTTATTATTGTTTTTTTGTAATTAAAATTGCTTACCTTTTACTGTTTTAAAATGTATTTACTTAATTAATATTTATTTTATTTTAATTAAAATATAATTCTTATTTTACTAATAATTCTTTTTTGCATTATTGTTTTTGTTAATATTATTGTTATTTGTATTCTAAATGTTCAAAAATAAAATTATTATTTTTCATTATTTATTCAATATATCTAATTATATTGTATTATTTTTTTAATAAAATACTAAAAATAAATTGTTAAAATTGCTTTAAATGTACTTAAATATACGTTGTTTAAATAAATATTAAATGTAAACATAACACGGGCTAAAATAAAAATAAGTTTAAATTAATTTAAACTGTATAAATGTTTTTATTATAAGCACAGCAAAGCAACTAAAGCAGTATATACAAACACATTTGTAGTTGTTGGTTTTAAGAAATGTGAATGTTTACAATTAAAATTTTGTTTTTACTTTGCTGATTTATATTACTGGAATCATGTTATTACATGTTTTCTTTTATTATATAAAAAAAACATTTTTGTAATCTTGCATTTAAACCTACTTTATTGTATTGATTACGATAAGGTTAATATTTTTAAACCAATTACGTTTTGTAACAATTATAATACCTATACATAATAATATTGATACATATTAACTAAATTAATTAAACAATATAATGTAATATTTTAAAAGTATTATGTTAATGTATAAACATATATATATATATATATATATATATATATATATATATTTTACCGACATATTTCTCCGGCGCAATTATCACTCCAAAATATAAATATATGTAGTTTATTTTGTGTTTATACATAATAATAAACCAATCATTTATGTTTTAAATGCCTATATATAATAAAACAATAATATAATTTAATTATTTTATTATTACTCTTTTTATTTAAAAAATGTGTAATTATATTGACAAGATAACAGCAGAGATGCTTAAACATAGAGGTGATGTTGTAGCAAGTAAACTTGCTTATTTATTTAATGTTATATGGCATAATGAACAAGTTCCAAATAATTGGCGGCAAGGAGTAGTTGTTACTCTTCCCAAAAAAGGAAGTCTGAATAATTGCAATAATTGGCGCGGAATAACATTATTGTCTGTTCCTAGTAAAGTGTTTTGCAAAGTAATTTTAAATCGTTTAAGTAATGCGGTAAATAAACACTTTTTGAGAACAACAAGCAGGTTTTCGGAAACGAAAAAGCGGTATTAAACAAATACTGACTCTTCGTAACATTATTGAGGAAAGTCAAGAATTTCAACAATCATTCACAATTAATTTTATTAATTTCATAAAAGCTTTTGACATTGCTTATTGATAATATTTGTAAAAAATCGTTAAGTTTTACGGAATACCGTTAAAATATGTAAATATTATCCGTTCGCTATACGAAAATTCAAGTTGTTGTGTTTGAATAAAAATTGGTCATACTGCTATGTTCGACATTTTCACGTGAGTACGTCAAGTATGTATTTTGTCACCGTTTTTGTTTGTTTTGGTAATTAATTTTATTATAACTCAATCCATGAATAATTTGTCTTATGGTATCAAATGGAACCAAGGCAGATAAACGTATTTGGATTTTGCAGATAATATTGGTCTACTTAGTGAAACCCCAGAAATAATGCAAAATATGACAACACGACTCAGTAATATCAGTTCTTGTATTGGCTTACGGATTAATTGTTTAAAAACAAAAGTGTTGTGCATAAAGTCAAACAATGATTTGTCCATCAAAATTAGTAGACAAAATATTGATACTGTTGATTCTTTTACATATCTGGAAAGCATCATTGGTAAAGACGGAAAAACCAAAATTAATGTTAAAACAATGTCAGTCTTTAATAGACTTAAATCAATATGGTCATGTTCTTCTATTCGCTTAAAAACAAAACTTTGTTTGTACTGATTAATAATCATTCTTACGGTAATATATGGGATTAAAACGTAGAAACACATAGACATAATTGATAAGGTAGTAGATATTTTTTATCGCCGGTGTCTTAAAAATATTTTAAAAATTACGTGGCGCGATCACATTTCAAATGATGAGTTCATAAAAAAACGTATTCCTGTTTACTCCATGACATTATTACAATTAAACGAAGAAAATTTATGGGTCGAATTTTACGTTTATCGCTCAAAAGTCCAGCAAAAACGGTTTTGAAATGGACAATTGTAATAGTAATACGTTAAATACATAAAATTATATATATATATATATATATATATATAAAATCAACGTTTTAAAAACATTATTTTGGTAATTAAAAAACTATATATTTATTTTTTGTTCGTGGGGTAAGGCGCGCGTCCTTTTCTATTTTCTTTTTTTTGAAAACTAATGCAATGTTTTTGCATTGTAAATTGTAACTTGTTTCATTATTGTTTTTGTATATTTATAATTTTTGCTTGTATTTTGTAATTCTTATTTTATCTTTTTACCATGATTTTATCTTAATTTTAAATATTTTGTATGTGACTAATCCCCATTTTTCTTACCATCCATTTTATTTATTCTCCTAAAAACTTGAGCCAATTTGAGAACCGAGTACTAAAAGGCGTTTTGGCCTACTTAACTAGTAAAATATTTTAAATCCTAAAAATAAATGCATTTTGTTAAAAAATGTTTAAAAAAAATATTTAAAAAATACGTCAATAATATATTTTATTTAAATACAGGTTTTGTAATAATAATTATAATAATTAAAATAATAATTAATTGCATTAAATACAAATATAAATAGAATATTGGCAAAACATATTACAAAAAATGTAATTAAAATATGTTTTTTATAAATAATACAATCTGAGTCACTTTACGCAGCTAGGTTTTTCTATTTTTAATGATAGCTTTAAGAACTTAACCAATTTTTTAATTATAAATTTATTTAATCAGTATTTGTTTATTAAAACAATAGCGTCGTGTTGTGTAAAACAAAAAGATTGTTGCTAATTTTTTTGTTTATATTATAATGCAGATGTTCGCTATGGTCACATTCTTTTTGTTAATCAACCTGTTATTATAAAAAAGAAAAGTCGTAACACAGAGGCATAAAATTGATAGCTCGTACCTAGATAATGAAATTACACAATTTTTAATTGTAAATAATTGCATTAATTTTTTAATAAAAAAATAAATTACATATGTTGGATATTTGCAAAAAATGTTTAAAACTGAAAACACTATGGTATGCCTCGGTGTTGGGCAAATTAGTGTTTAACTGAGCTACTTATTGTTTAAATACTTTAACGTACTAACTTACTAGTTTAAAACAAGAAATCAAAAAAAAATTAGATCAACATTACACATAATATATATAAATATACATATATATAGAAATGGGCTTAATATTTACTCCACTAGCTGTCCGTCCCACACTTGGACTTTATTATGATTAGCCCGATGAGTCACTTATCAATTGTAATTTTCTGTTGTCCTCTCATCTTTTAAAAAAACAAACATTGTAATCGTTTTTTTAGGGTTTACTTCGATAAATGTTAACGGGCATCCTTTTTACGTTAAATTGTGCAGCTTTGAGTTAGTCACTTGCAATTTTTTAAATTTTATTGTGAATTATGCCGTCAGAAAATATTGGACTGTTTTTATACCTTGTAGTATAATCTATACGCACGTAGTTTGCATGTCTTTTTTATAATTGATTGTCTACATTTATGTTGTACTACACGTGATTAATTATTTTAATTATAATTATGAATTGCATCTTCTGTGTAATGGGTACATTTTTACCGTTAATCAGTTTTTGTTTGTGTGGGTTTTTTTCCCGTGTTAATTAAAAAAATTAATTTTTTTGTGAATAAGGTCCAATGTTGCTTGTAATTTTTTTTAGAAATAATTATGCGGGTAATTTGTTTTGTAATACTTTTGCTAAAGCAATTCTGTAATTGTTAAAAAAGTGTTACATTTGGTTTTTGCTCCTTTTATTTTAAACATTTGATGCTTAAATGTATTAGCCAGTAGTTTAGTTTATTTGTTTGATTAAGAATAACATGTAAGAGACTTTATGTAATGTATGCCATTATAAAGACAATATTAAAAAAATTAAGCAAAAGTAAATTGTGGACCGTTATAAGTTATTAATAGTAATGCTTAAATATTTATAATTATATTAAAGGTAAAACACAATTAATTTTAAGTATTAATAGTACCTATTATTCTACCATATATATTTTGGTTTAAAAAATGTATTTTTTAAGTTAATACAACAAAAATTAAAAACCGAATGTTTATTGACAAATACAATTTTAAACTCTGTATAAAATTAAATCTAAAATAAAATTTATGTATATTTTTAGCAATACATTTTGTTATTAATAAAATATTTTATGTAAAATGTTTTCTGGACAGTACCCGTTGTAAAAATTAAATATTCAAAATTGTTGTTAATTTAAATTTAGAACGTGAATACAACGGAAAACCAAGCACAATAATTAAAATAATAATTGCAATTTATAGCACGGTTATTTATATTTATTTTATTTATTATTGTAACTATAAAAACTGGTTACGTTGTGTTTTAAAAAAAATATTTAACATATTTAAGGTTTATAATTATTATGCATTTTTTTATTAACTACTATATATATCTTTAAATTTGTACTCATATTATTATTATATTATGCTGCATTAATTAAATTATTAATAATAGTTATTCGAATGTTACGTACTTGTAGAACATATTTAAATTAAATATTATTTAATGTTGCAAACATTATAATGTGTATGTTATTATAAATAATTATTTGTATGTTATGAAGTTAAAAACGTTGGTTTAGTTAATGATTTACATGTTTTAAATTAGATAACACCTTTGTAAAAACAAATTATTAAAACTTACACTTAGTAAGTTTTAAAAAGCACATTGTAGTTTTTGTAGAATTATATATCTCTTTAATACTAAAATACATCAATAATTATTTAAACGGCAATATGGAAAAAAATTAAGAAACCAAATTATTACTACAATATATGTACGTTTTTCAACATTAAAGAAACATAGTTTAATAAATATATCATTTTAGGTTATACAATATTTAAAAAAGTAATATTTAATCTAATTTTAAGTTATGCAAAAATCATTTTAGAATAAACAATTAAAAATATTAAAATAAAATTTAATAAACTGCATAATAATAGTGTATGAAGTGTTAACAATTGTCCATGGTTTTTTTTTAAAAACCTTTTTGGTTTATAGAACAAGAGACAACAAATATTGTTTATTTTTACAATGTACAAAAAAAACTTTTTTGATTTAGCTAAATTATGTCTGTTTATTTAACAATATTTTGTTAAAAAAACATAACTAATTTATTGTTATTGTTGTAAATTTACTATTTTACTTGCATAATTAATTATTCTGAAGAAAATAGTTTAATTAATTGCAATAATTAGCCCAAATTAATGTTATTGTTTGTTTTTAATAAAACGTTATGCAAAATAATTGTCAACCGTTAAAATAGTTAAATAAATAAACGTTTTCAAAAACAACACAATTATATTAAAAAAAGAAACTTGTATTAAACGAACACTTACCTTCTGTAACATTATTAAACAATTTCAAATAATTTAGCAAATAATTACAATTCATTTTCTTAATTTTATATAAGTTATTAACAGTGCTTAACAATAATCTTTGTATAAAATTAATAAGTTTTATTTAAAAACGCTAAAGTTTGTAAATATTTTGCGCTTGGCATACCAACATTCATGTTGTTTTGTTTGCAATTGTTAAAGACATACGCCAACGATGTTTTTTGTTAGCGTTTTTATTACTGTATTGAATAGTTGTGTTATGATTCAGTTTATAAACAATTGGTTTTATAGTAACAAATGCATTTTTAAAACATTATTGAATTTAAATTTTACAGCTAATATTCCTGTACTCAGTAAAAATTTAGAAACGATGCAACATATAACAACACGTTTTAGTGATACAGGATTTTGTATTGACATTTAAACAAATTATTTTAAAAAAAAACATTACATTAAACAATTTTCGGTTTATACAGAAAAGGAAACAATATATTAATAATGTTGTTTTATTTATACATATTTGAGGAGCATTATTAGTAAAAACAAAAAATTAAAATTAATGTTAAAAACACAATTTAAAGAGCAATAACAGTCTTACATAGACTTACATTAATAATGTTTGGTATTTGATATAATAATGGATAATGTTATCTTCACTAAAACACCTTTATATTTACCAACTTTTTTACTTGTCTTTTTTTAATACAGTTTTATATATTACAACCGGTTTTACTGCGTTTTTGAAAATGTAAATATTTATCCATGTTATTATCCCTATATTATGTTTTTAATGTTTGTTTTAATATATAGAATAAATGTACGATAAACTAATATGTTATGAATAGTTACGACAAAAATATATTTACCTGGTGCTATTTTAAATATATATAAATATGAATATTGATTTTATAATTTAATATGGTCATTATTAATAAGTAATAATATTTAAATATTTGTTTAATAACGTCTATAAATAAAACGTTTTAAAATATAATTAACAAAATTTTTAAACTATAAGTAAATAAACTCAAAACTATGGTAAATATTTTATTTTGTTTAAGTTTTCGATATAATTTTGTGTTTAAGTTGTATTATATATATATATATATATATATATATATATATAATACAATTAATTTAACCTTATTGTTATGTGTATAGTAAAAATTATAAATATACATTAATTTAATTAATTTATGTTTATGCTAATTTAAAATTGTTACTAATATTGTATATTATAATAGTTATTAATCATGTTGTAAATATATGCTGTTAATAATGCATACATTATTTATATAATGTTTTCAATATTTATTTTGATATATAGAATAAATTTATGTTAAACTAATATTTTATGTATTATTACAAATTAAATGAATTTACTTGCGGCTGCATAAAATATATCAAATTTTAATCACTTTTTAAATTGTGATTTTAAACATTGTAATGATCTATTGTTATAATTCAATAATTAACGTTTAGTTAAATGTTAAACCAAGCGATAGGTGTCCTATAATTAATAATTAATAAAAGTTTGTTGTACTATTACCTACAACCACGCCACCAAAAAAAATATCACAAGTAATCAATTAAACCAATAAACAAAAAAAATTAAAATTTATTTATTATAATTTACTAAAAATTACAGAGGCAAATTTTAAGTTGCATGTTTAAAAAAAACCGCAAAAAAACGGATGTTCTATTAGAAATATTACGACTATTAATTGTGCCAATCTGCTTTACAACATAGGTGCCAAAAAAACTTTTATAATTATACACTACTGTCGACAGAATATACCGTTTAAAACATAATCAATGTAAAAAGCATTTAAGTTTGAGCTAAAACATGATAGGGAATATTTACAAATATATTAACTGTTTAGAAAAAATTAATGTCCGGCGGTAAAAAAACGTTTTTTTTACAAAATTGACAAGCGAACTTGGTAAAAGCAATCACTAAACCTAAACAAATTAAAATATAGGAAGCTTTAGTAGAAGCTAAACCAAAAATTAAAATAGTTACTAAGTCCAATTATTTCAATATGCATTGTCCAATAATAACAATTGTTATTATTGTTAAATATTTGGTAAATAGGTAAAACAACAGTGGTATGCTATAAAAAATTTATAGTAATTATATGGTTAATGTAACGGAAGTTGTTAATAATATTTTATTTAATAAAAAAGTAAAATATAAATGCATGCAACATAAATACTAATAAATTCAGATGCAGAATGTTTGCTTACCAATAGCAATATGCCAAAACTAATTTTTCATAAAAAACGGACTAGACACAAATAAACTAACGCCAACGTCAGTCGTATACAAACAAATAAATTAGCATTAACTAAAGTGACTATTAACCACAAAAATGTACAGTATTCCTTAGTGGTAACCAAAAACATTTATGCGAGGTAATTTTTGGCATTAATTTTTCTATTGTAACAGTTGTACTGTACATAATAAACAATTAAGCTATATACTATGTAAAAAATGGTGCATTAATAAACAAAAAATAACAAGAACAAGTTAAAAAATTGACAGTTTTCCTAATAATAACAAAATACTTAGTTGAATTATCATTCTACAACATAGGATTAATATATAAAATGCATATTTAAGAAAACAACCTACTTAAAGGATAAGAATAAATTATCAATCTAGGGTAAATATACTTGTACTATTAATGTTAAAAAATATATTATTAGACCATTAAAGTCAGTATAGAAGTCATCAGTGTTATTTTTATTAAAAAATGCAGATGTATGTCTGTTTGGCAAATAACATCACGGTTAAAGATTATTACTCACTTTATAAAATTAATAACATATTAAACGCAATAACCCGTTTTATGTACTTTAGCATTTTATGTTTGTTTTCTAGATCTTGACAAGTTAAGGTTCATAGGAAATATCTTAAAAAACAACATTCACCTTAAGTTTTAGATTGTTTAACTTTTAAGCATTGTCTTTTATTTTGGTAAACTTACTAGTGACATTTTAACGGTTGATGCAAACAGCGTTAAAATGTTTAATACCTAAAAATGTTTGGTGCTTCCAGCTGCTACTAACGGTTGCTTTTTTCAATTTGCAAATAACATATTTAATTATTATTATTATATAAATATTTATTTTATACTGTTTAAATTACAATATAAAAACATAGCAAGAAATCTGAAAAATAAATAAAATTTTAAATGAAGATAAATATTTAATGTTTGTAATGTTTGGTTACATATTGTGTGCATAAATTGTTTTTGTATAAATATTGTATAAACCAAAATAAATTTAAATTTATTGTTGCATTTATGATTATAAATTATGCATAAATTTAACTATTTACTTTAATATAAATAATAGATTAATGTTAAACTTATATTTTATGTATGATTACACCATTACCTGGTGTTGCTTGAAGTATATGTACTTTTAATTAATTTTTTAATATTGATTTTAAAAATAACTATAATTATTATTAGTAAAAAGTATTATTTACATATTTGTTTTACAAAGTTTATACATTATAATACAAAATAACAAATAAACAAAATTATTAGAAGATAAATAAACTAATAGTAAATATAAATATTTTATTTTGTTTATTTTTTTGTTATACATTTTGAATTTAACTGGTGTATAGTATTTATTTTAATTTATGAAAAAATAATCAGCATTTATAGTTTATGTATTGTTAAATTATATAAATATGCATATATTCAATTAATTTATGTTTTTACTAATTTTAAAAAGTGTTGGAACTATGAATTATTATTTTTATTGTATTTTATTAGTAGTATTGTTTAATAATGTTTAAATATTATAACATAAATGTGTTAAATGTAGTGTGTTACAATATATAAAATACATATTTAATTATTTTGTACATTAATTTAACACCTACAAAATACCTAATTAAAATCAAAATTTTGTGTTTAGTGTAATATTGTATATTTTTACTTAATGCCCTTTTAAATATAAAAAACAAATAATTAATTATTTTAAATTTATTTAAAGAAATAATAATAATTATTTAATTTTATCTTTATTTATTAATGCTTAATAACTTATTATTCAAAAGTATGAATTTAACAATGTTCTTAACATATAAGAATTATACAAAATGTTTTTTTTATTTAATATATATATATATATATATATATATATATATATTATTTAATAATTTTTGTATGCATAATAAGAATACAAACTTGTTGCTTTATAAAATATACAAATAATTTCAGTAATAATTAAAGAGGTTATGTGTTATTATTATTACAGTTTTCACAACAATCACTACAAACTAAAAAAATTAAAACATATGCAGCAACTACAAAACATAAAAAAAAGATATTTTAATTATAAAATATTTAATACTATATAGTAATTAAAATACGAGTACATTTTTTATAAACATATATATCGGAACTAACAATATCTTTTAAATGGCTAATAACTTAAGATTGCATAAAATTTTTTTAAATAATATAATAAAATATAATATTTTTAAAATGCAAATGTAACTTTATTAAAACATATAGAAATATTTAAATATTTTTTTTAATTATAAAACTGTTGCAGTTTTTTTATTTTTGTCATATATATATATATAAATTATTTTAAAGATAAATTAGTTTATGTTTATAATTATAATTATTACTAATTAAAATAAATAAAATAAATTTATTACTTGTTAATGCAATTTAAATTTTAAATATACTTTTTATATTGAATTAATTTTTATTAACAATAATAATGAACTAATTTAATGAATGATTCTATTTAAAACGTATTTTGTATTCATAGTCTACATTTATTTAATTTTTGTTTAATTGTAAAAATATTAAATTAATTTCATTATTATTTTGTTAAAAAATTAATTTTATGTAAAATAAGCATATTTTTTTACAATGGAAATACATTAAAATATAAATAATAATAATAAATATTTTTATTATTTTTATATTTAAAATATATTAAAAAATATTGTAAGTATTAATTAAAATTTCTCAAAAAAACATCTTAAGAAAAAAATGAAAATTGCTGAGTGCACATCTAGCTTTATATGTATAAATATATATATATATATATATATATGTATATGTTATTTAATTATACACACAGTAAATAATTATATAATACATTTTATATTTAACTGAAGTATAATAATTATATTTACAGAAATAGTAAGCGGGGTTAAATAAGTGGTAGCTTAGCGATATAGCACGCGCTTTTGAATTTTATCGCCGGCACTAAAATTTGACCCACGTTTATCATCGCTAAAATAATCACTGCTAAAATAAGTTTCTCGTAAAACATTTAAAGTAGAAAACATAAAAAAATATATATATAGTTTCTTTAAAAGTAATTACTTGATGCTTTATTAAACATACATAATTTAGTTTTTTTAAATGTTTTTAACACACTTTTTATAATGGCTGTTTATTATTATTACTAATATTATCGTTAATTATTTTTATAAACTTATTTTAAAATTTTAAAATTAAAAATAATTTGTTAATAAAAAATATGCCAATAATATGTTTATTTCCATATGTTTAACATATATATATATATATATATATATATATATATCATTACGTTTAAATTTGTTGATTATATATGTTTATTATGTAACAATTTAAAACAAAATAAAAATTTTAAATTATTACCGTTTTTGGTAATTGACAATATTTTATTTTGTTTCTTAAATAATTTGTTTTGTTGTCCGAATGTAATGTCTTAATTTATACTGAACAAAACCTAATTAAATTATAAATGACTTTATTAAGTTTAAGCTACATATTAAGCAACAACTGTTAATTATTAGATTATATAATTACAATTAATTATTAGAAAAATAAAAAACAATAAAAACGTTACTAAATAATAAAATATTAGTTAATATTAGTATAAAATAACTTATTTCAATACAACTCAAATAATAAACCAAAAATTTGGCAAAATGTTCAAACACATAAACTTCTTTCAAATATTATGTATTATTTTTCTTTTTTTATATTTATATTTTTATTTAAAATAAAAACTCTTTTTGTGATAATAATAATAATGGTTAATTCTTGTAATTTAAAAATAAATTTACATTTACATTTTTTTAATATAATTTGTAATTTATGATTTTAACTATAATTAATTATATTTATTTTTTTATGTTTTTTGTAATTTATTTATTACATATTATGTATTTACTTATTTATTATTTTATTTTATGTTTGCTACTTCAAATATTTTACAAGAAATATTTTTCAGCAAAAAACATTTTAGCAAATCCGAAATTGGGCCTACTTTTTAGTGCAGATAATGGGATTCAAACCCATGTCCACCCAAATCTAAATTCCATTGTTAGACCGCTGGTAACCCCGGAACATTATTTTTATATATTATTTATGCATATTATCATTATTACATTATGTACGTGCTTAATCATTATTTAAAACTAAATGTTAATTTTATTTTATTGCTTTTTAACTAACGTGTAAAGTAAGTATTTGTTCATATATATATATATATATATATATATATATATAGGTAGATATGCACTCAGCAATTTTCAAATGTTTATTTATGATTTTCCTTTAAGAAATTTTAATTAATACTTAAAATATGTTTTACAATTAAAAACATAATTTTAAATATTAACATAATATAAATATGTATTATTATTATTAATTTTTTTAATTTTAAATATGCAAATGTATTTTTGTTATAAGAAAAATAAACTTATTTTACATAAAATTAAAATTTTGTGTTTAATCACAAGTGGATATACTTACTGGTTTCTACTTAAAATAATAAATACATTTAATTATTTCTCTATGCATATTAAATTAAAATATTATTATTTTATTTTTTTTAATACTGTAAATACTGTAAAAATAATAAAAGTTCACTAAATTAGTATTAAAAAATAGTTTTTTTTAATGTGTTAATATATATTACTTAAATTAAAATTGAAAATGAAAAAAATTTTGAACAATATTTTTGTTTTTATTAATATTATAAACACATGTTTTTGTTAAAATTATTATTAACTTAAAAGCTTTAAAATATTCCATTTTTTTAAATTATTAAACAAATTTAAGCACTGATATTTCATTATAAAAGTTGACAATATTTTATAAAATAAAGTTAGTTACACTTGATAATAAAAATAATAATCTTAGTTATAAACATTTAATTTAAATACATACGAGAATAGAAATAAATGCATTATATAATTATATTTTAAATACATTTTATTATAAATGTCTTAACATTTAATATATTTATATTATTTATTTTAACTTTATTATAACAAAACAAACATGTATAAGCATTTCTAAGTTAAAAACATATTTACCAAAATTATGTTTTTGTAAAAATATTAATTAATTAAAAAAAACATTTTTATTAAAAACACATTACAACATTTAAGTTTGTTGTTTCCAATTACAAACTGTTAAATTTATGTCTTAAATTATTTTACTTATGTTATTATGCAAAATGTCAAAACGAATGTAAAGTAAATGACACGTAATACCTCTGTTGTTTTTAAACAAATTAATAATTCCTTTTTAAGTATTATTACATTGTCTTAATTTAAAAAAATAGGGTTGTTTTTTTAATTTCTATTTTATAAACAGTTTAAAGGTAAAAACAATTATATTTTTAACGTTAATGTTAAGATAATAAGCTGTATTAACTAAATATTTAAATTATTTTTAAAGTTTTTTTAAACAATGGTAGAATTGTATACATGTAATAAAGTAAATTTAAATTGTTAAAACAAACAATTAATTTAACATTTATTTTTTTGAATAAAGCAAAAAATTAAATTATTGTTACCAAAAAAACAATGAAAACATAATATTTATAACTTTTACATTTTATTAAAAGCTGATTTAAGTAAATAAACTGCAAACATATTTATAATATGTTGTTAACAATGTTCAGATTAATAAATATTATTTTGTTATTTAAACAATACAAACCTTCTAATTCTATTATAAATTTAATATGTTTTTTGTAAAAGTTAAAAAAACGCTTACCTTGACCTGCTAAATTAAAACAAATTTATTAATTTATTAATTTTTATAATAAAGTTGCATTAAAACAATAATTATAAAAAATGGTGTGCATTTAAATGTAATATGTTATATGTTTGCATGTTTTTAAAATTAAATACAATTTAATAAATATTTTTAAATTTATTATAATAAAACATGTTTAGTGAATTGACTCCAGTTTGCAAGCTGCGTAGCCTTGTTTCACTAAATGCAAGATGGGAGCGGTTTTAATGTGACAAACGGCGTTGCTTGTTTTCAAAGGTTGCGTTGGTTGTGGATCTAGTCGTAATTTTGTACCAATACTTTACGTTTGTAATAATTACTTGTAGTAATGAATAAAAACGTAAAGACGGGACTAGGTAACGTTTATTTCCAAATTACAAGATTGGATTATGTAAAGAACCAAGATGGAAACCAAAGTAAAACGAAATAACAAAAGGAAACGGTAGTTATTAATAGCGTGACAACGGTTGTAAAAACAACTGTTCCCACTGGTATGTACCATTGATACATTCAAACATAATTGCCAATATTCGAAGAATATTAATTGCCAAAAATTAAATGTTAATTTTGTTAATATCATTTATTATTTGGGACTTCGAATTATCTTTGTTTATTTTCACTGCCACAAATATTTTATTTTATATTTAAATGTTATATCATTTTCTAACTAACTCGCTAAAATTGATTATATTAATTATATACTATAACAAGTTATAATTAATTCTATTATGTTTATGAAAACAAATGAGTAATAGAGTTTTACATTTCACTACATAAATAATCGTTTAGTGTTAATTTAAAATGTGTTACTAAAATATTTACCAAAATTAATTACATAACCTGTACAAAGTTTACTTCAATGTTTATGGTTACATACTTGTTCCTCACTACTTCAACTTGGTGCGGTTTTCTTTAAATATTCACTGTTAAAGAATAACAAATTTTAAAAATTAAATATTTTTTTTTAAAAGCTAATTTATTTATTGTTGCTTATGTTTTTGTAAAAAAAATTAATAAATACAAAATGTGTTAGCAATTTAAAAAAAAAATTAAAAAATATTTTACTTATGCACGCATACAATTAATGGTATTTTCAAACATTTGTTTATAAAACCAAACAAAAAAAAGAAAAAAAAAATTTTTTAACGTTTTGTTTTAACATTTAAGGTTTTAATAAAAATGATAATGTTTAATTTAATTTATTTTTTAGTTTTGTTTATAAATTAAAAACGTTTACAATCATTTTTTTGTATATTAATAAGAACAACAACATCCAAATAATGTAATGTATTACGACTTATTAGTGTTTAATGTTAACAAAAAAATTATTAACAATTATTAAACATTAAATTAATGTAATTAAATGTTATTAAACTAATTTATTTTACATTAATTAATTAGTGGTGTTATCTGTTTTGTAAAATTACACATGTTTAATTAAAAAATAATTTTATATATTAATTGTTTAAATAGGTTAAATATATTTAATTGTTTTAATATATTTTTAATACAATTTATGTTTAATAATTATTTTAATTTAAAATTACAAATTCTTTCTTGGTTCTATGTAAAAGTACAATTATTTTAATTATTTCCTTACCAAACATATTTAAGACTACAAAAAAATATTAACTTAATTTTTGAATTTTTTTAAAAATTGTACTGTAAAAGCTTAAAAAATTAACAAAGTTTTTGCGTACTATTAAAAAAAATTTTTAATGTTAATAAAAGTATGTTGTATCTAATAAACGTTTAATAAGATTTTAAAACGCATAGTAAAATTAATTTAAAATTATTATTATATGGTTTTTGTAATTAAAAATGCTTACTATTTTGTGGTTAATAAATACAAATAATTAATTAATACTTTGTTTTTAATAATTGTTTTAGTACTTTTTTTAGTTATTAAACATAATTATTTATATAATTATGTTTAATAACCATTTTTGTAAATTGTGTTGAAATGGTTTAAAATTAAATATAAATCTCATTAGGAGTAATAATAATTTATTAATTTTTAAATTATTATTATAATTTAAACATTTTATTGTTTAATAAAATACCAAAATTACATGTTTTATAAAATAACAATCTAGGTTATATTTTAAAAAAATATTATTAATTGTATTTAAATATATTTTGTTTAGATAATAATAAATGTAGCACAACATGAGTTGAAGTAAAAATAATTATTTTAATGTTAATTCGTATTTATTAATTGTAATGATAATAACATTTCTTGTTTTGTTTTATTAAACAACATTTATAAACATATTTAAATTTTAAAAATGTTTCATCCATTTTTTAATAAAATTTAATTTACATTATTAATATTGTAATTACAAGCACGCCAAAGCATTTAAACTATGTAGTTACAAGCATATTATACCAGTTGAGTTAAAAAAACATGTTATTAATAATTTGTTATAATTATCTATATGTATAAATATAAGTCAGTCAGAGTGTTAATATAAAACTTTAAATATTATTTTTTTATAATAAAAATAAAATTGTTTATATGTAATACGTTATTTTACATGTTATTTATTTACCGTTAAAAAATAAAACAAACAATTACACATAATACAAGATTGTAAGTAATCAAATCGCGATTTCTTTAATTAACAAAAATTGTTTAGTATAAATAAACTAAAACTATAATAAACGGTAAATTGTCTTTTCTAACAATTTATTTATTTATTTTATGCATGCTACTTTAAATGTTTTGCGGACAATTTCTTTTAACAATGAAGATTTACAAAAATATTTATGTTATTTATTATATTTTAGTTAATGTTAAAATAATTTATTTTATGACACACTTTTACAATTTTTTTTTAATAAAGTTTTTTTAAAACAATTATAAATAGTAAAATCCTATTGCTTAATTAAGTAATGTTGTTTGTTTATTATTATTTATAATTATTTATTAAAAAAACTAATTAATTAATTAAGAACATTTTGGTTACACTGATTTTGTTTTATATTGTATTAAGAAGTATTAAATAATTCAATTTTTAGCAAAATTAAAACTAATTAAAAAAATTAACTAATACGCAAATATTACATGTATTTATTTTAACCGGTATATTTAGTATAAAAAATACAATTTTATTTAAATAAATATTGTTTTTAAGTCCAAGTGTAGAAATTTTAACGGTTGGCATGCAAAAATAAAAGCATTGTAATATTTTATATAATTTTGTTTATATTACTTATTTTAGGCTTATTTAATTTTAACTGATACACACATAATTAGTACAAAAATAGATTTTAAAATATATAAGTATTTATTGCATATTACATTTGCTTAATTAAAATTTGTGGAATAATTTATATTACGTTAATTAATAATTAGTGTTATCAGATTGGTAAAATTACAAGCATACATTTATATTTAATATTTAATATTTAATATTAAATAACAATAAACATAATTATATTAATTATTAATTTATAATAAAACGGTGTAATTGTTTTAAATATGTTGTGATTAAAATGCGTTTAATAAATGTATTGATGAATATGCTAAATACTATATAGACATATTCTTTTAAAAAAATCAAAATAAGAAATCTAACCTAGTGCTTAAAATATACAAATATTTAATTAATATTTAGTGCAATAAAGGTTATTTTTTAAATATTTTTTTATAAAATATGTTGTAAAAGTGTAAAATTGACGATTGTTGTGCTGTATTACAAATAAATAAATATTTTTTTGCTGTAAGAAAATTAGAACGTTATCAAAATTTTGGAATTATATTTTTAAATTTTAAGTTATTTTTTTACAACAATAATCTGCTAATATTGTATTTAATTTTCTTTTCCTTGTAGTAGTAGCAGTAGAGTTAATAGAACTTCTACAATAATTAGTGTTAAAAACCTAGTTACTAAACTAAAACATTTGTATTAATTATATAACTCAAAACACAACTCAATTTGATTATTATATATAATTTTATATAATAATATGATACACAAATTTAAAGCTGACTAGATAAACATATTTTTGGTACAAAATAGACGTTCTTAGTCATTTTTGATCCAAAATAAACAGATATAATTTGTTGACATGTATGAAATACAAAACAAACACAATTACATTGCGCTGTTTAAAAAACAATTATTTTAGTTTACTTAATAAAAATTAAAAAATGTTAGTTTATTTATTGCGTTTATAGATTAAAAATACTTAAGTTTTATTTAATATTGTACATTTATCCATTTATATCATTATTTAAAAATTGTTTATATTTATCAAAACGCTTACAACCTGCTGCTAATTAAATAATTATATATAAAACATATTAGTATAAATAAATTGCTAAATAACTAATTTTAAATTATAAATTATTATACTTTTGCTTATTGAACGTTTTGCAACAGTATTTATTTAAAAATGAAATACATGTTTTACAAATCTCATTTGTTTTTCTAATTACAATTTTAGCACCTGTTTTACGCAACATAACAGCAACTTTATGAATATGATAGATTTTATGTCCAAAATTAAAATGTCTTTATTTTTATAATTAAAATAATTTTTATTACTTTGCTGCATGCTGCTAATGTCCGAATTAACAAAGTTGCATTTTTTGTTTTTTAAAGCCTTGTTGTATTTGTTTCCTACGGAAAAATGTGCGTACATTCCATGTTTTATTATTAAATAAATTAAATGCATTTTACAACCTGTCAACTAGTTAAGTTTAAATATGATTTCCATGGTTTTCAGTATTAAATTGTGTTATTTTAATTTATGCTAAAACCAGTTTGTTAATCAAATTTGGGGCTGACTAAATAAACAAAAGTTGGGTATAAACTGGATGTTGTTAATCATTTTTGATACAAAGTAAACATATATATTTTATTAATATTTATTAATTTAAAATCAAACACAATTACATTGCGTTGTTTAAAAAACAATTACATTATCTTATGTAATGACAATTATAAAGTGTTTATTATTTATTACGTTTATAAAATGAAAACTTAAGTTTTATCTAATATTTTATATTTGTCCATTTATGTAATTATTTAAAATTGTTTATTTAAAAAAAACGTTTACAACCAGATGCTAGTATTATAATTATATATAAAATCATTTAAGCATAAATAAATTACATCTGACCATTCAATAATTCGTTTACTTCCAAAAATATACTCAAAGCATTATCATTCTAAATATTTAAAACCTATTTTTAAATCATTCATGCATGTGCGAGATACATTGAATTCAAATGTAGCATTATTTAAATCCGCATTATTGAACATTAATAACATCAATTTTAACAATCTTAGCCTTAATGATGCTACTGTACTTTTTACTGACCTTATTAACACTTATATTAACAAATACTGTTTAGTAGTTAAAGTTGAGATTACAAACAATAATATTTCTTTATTAAATATTAAATGGCTTAGACGAGAAAAAAAGGTAGCATATAAATCTACTCAATATACTAAATTAAAGAACTTAAACAAACAAATTAGACTAAAAATAAACAAACCTAATAACTATGCTAATAATTATTTTCAATCAAACCGTGATTCACAATCTATTTGGAAAAATATTAACAAAATTTTTAACAAATTAAAAGCAAATCAATGTAAGATAGATGCTAACGAACTAAATGATTACTTTACTTCAAACAACTCAAATATATCAGAATTTAATCAATTAACTAAAAATAATTTAACAGTTATCATTAACTTTAATATTTAAAAATTAATTAACAGTTGTAAAACAAGCACATCACTTGGGCCTAATGGAAAAAGTTGCAATTATTTTAAAGCGTTTCATGCCAGCAATTGCTCCATTCTTATCTACAATAATAAACAAGCCTATTATGAATTGTGAAGTAGCTGATATGTGGCGTATCTCACGAATCACACCTATTCCAAAAGTTTCTGTCCCATCAACAAATCCAGAACATTATCGCCCAATTGCTTGCACCTCAGTGTTTTTAAAATTAAGTGAGAAAATAATACTTAACAACCTCAAGCCTATATTGAACATTAGTAATGATCATTATCAATTTGCATATAAAAATAATTATTCTACTGTAGACTGTGTAGCCAGCCTTGTTCATTACATTACTGAATCGCTTGACAAAAGAAAATGTTCAATATACTGCATGTTTCTAGATTACAAATCTGTTTTTAATAGCACATCAATAGAAAAATTACTTAAACGTCTTGAGTTACGTGAAACGCCCAACTACATTTTAAACTGGCTACAAAATTATTTCTCAAAAAGAAAACAATATACCCAAATTGGTCGTAATAAATCAGAGTTAACAGAAAATAATAATGGAGTTCCACAAGGTGCAGTACATTCTCCGTTTTTATTTTCACTGTACGTAGATCCATTAATAGTGCCAAAGCCATCACTTTTGTTTAAATTTGCAGATGATATGGTATTGTGCACAAAGGTTTCTTCAAACAATGATCTAAACAATTTTAAAAATTTTATTAATAAAATTGAAAAGTGGTCTACTAACTTTAATCTCAATTTAAATCTATCAAAATGCAAGTTTATTCAATTTACAACGAGGCCTCCAAGAGAAACAATGGAATTAAACAGAACATTCAAGTTAAATCAAACAAATATATGCACCTGTAACAAAATTAAATATCTTTGTGTAAACATAAATAGCATACTTACCTGGTGTGATTATGTAAAGCATATATTTTTAAAAACCAAATCTTTATGCTACTATATAAGAAGATTAAAAAACTAAATGTTAACAATTGTATTACTAAATTGTTTATTACATCATGCTTTTATCCTTTGATATTATATTGCTCACCCATAATTGTTCCTGGTTTATTAAAACAGGATTACGTTATTTTAAAAAAATGCATATCATTGGTATCAAAATAGTCAGGAATCAAATATTCTATCTTATTGAATGATATTGTTGATAAACATTTTAAATCCTGTATACAATTAGCATTAAAGATTGAAAATAATAACAATCACCCGCTACATGCAGCTTTTAACAATTCTAAAGTTTCTGGAAAAACAAGAAGAATGTACCTGCACATGAAAGCCAAAACTAATCAATACAAAAATTCATGTCTGCCCTAATTATCCAGAGTATTAACCAATCCAAAATCAAACCAAATTAAACTACTAAGAAACCTATTAAAGTAGGAATTGTTCCACCTACGCATTCATTTGAACTAACTTGGACATCTCACAGTACAAGTTGTGTCTAATAATGACTCATTCTATGTACAGCAATTTTGAATATTTTTTTTTTAAAATCACATGCATACTATATAGACTATATTTATATTTATTAACATATGACATTCTATTTTATTTTGATCCCATTATTTGTACAACTACTTTTTTATATATTGATGGTAAAAATGTATTTTATGCTGAATGTATTTCCAGTGAGATATTAAAGCTTAATAAGAATAAGAATAAGAATAAGAATAAATAACAAATTTTAAATTATAAAATATTATATTTTTGCGTATAACCCGTTTTAGCAAAAACATTTACAAATCTCACGAATTTCTATTTAATTACAGTTTTTGCAGCTGTTAAACGCAACATAATAGCAATATTATCAATATGATGGATATTAGGTCCAAAATTTAAAATTTATTTATTTATAATTTTTTTTAACTTTTAATTATTTTACTGCATGCTGCTAATCTCCAAATATACAAGTTTGCATTTTATGTTTTCTAAAAGGCGTGTTGTACTTGTGTCTTACGCAATGATGTGCGTACATTCCATGTTTCATCATTAAATAAATTGGATAAATTTTACAAATTGTCATCTAGTTACGTTTAAATAATTTCCCCATTGTTTCTAGTAATAAATTGTTTTATTTTAATTTTTGCAAAAACCAGTTTGTTAATCAGATTTGGGGCTGACTAGATAAACATATTTTTGGCATAAACTAGATGTAATTTCTGATCCAAAAAAACAGATAAATTTTTATTAACATTTAATATTTAGAAAACAAACACAATTACATTGCGTTGTTTAAAAAACAATTATTTTATTTTAATAAATAAACATTAAAATCTGTTTTTTTATTTATTGCGTTTATGGATTAAAAGTACTTAAGTTTTATTTAATATTGCATATTTTTTCTATTTATATAATTATTTAAAAATTGTTTATATTTATCAAAACGCTTACAACCTGCTGCTAATTAAATAATCAAGCATTTAATTAAAAAAATGAGATACATGTTTCACAAATCTCACGCTATATAATTGGAACTTTCTGAAAATAACGGATTTTATGTCCAAAATTTTAATTTTAATTATTTTAATTTTTAAAATGTTTTTAATTATTTTATTGCATGCTGCTAATATCCGAATAAACAAGATTGCATTTAGTGTGTTTCTAAATTTCTTGTCCTACGGAAGAATGTGTTTCATTATTAAATAAATTGAATACATTTTACAAACTTTTATCTAGTTAAGTTTAAATATGTTTTACATTCTTTCTAGTAATGAATTTTAATTTATATAAAAACCAGATTATTAACCAAATTTGGAGCTGACTAGATAAACATATTTTTGGTATAAACTGGATGTTGTTAGTCATTTTTTATCTCAAGTAAACATATATATTTTATTAACAATTATTAATTTAAAAACAAATACAACTACACTGCGTTGTTTAAAAAACAATTATTGTATTTTATTTAATAAAAAGTAAAAAAATGTTTGTTTATTTGTTGCATTTATAGATTAAAAGTATTTTAGTTTTTTTAATATTGGATAATTATAAATTTATATTTATATAAACGCTTACGACTTGCTGCTAATAAAATAAACATATAAATACATTTTAGTATAAATAAATTACTAAATTACTAATTTTAAATCATAACATATTTTATTTTTGCGTATAAAACGCATTCAGAAATGTATTCATTTAAAAAGGATTTACATATTTTAGAAATCTCACGGTTTTTTATTTAATTACAGTTTTTGCGGCTTTTTTAAGCAATTTAAAACTAATTTATTTATATTGTTTAACTAATTTTAAATACTTTACTCCATGCTGCTAATATTTTTATATTTTTTATAAATGCAACAACTACAGTAAAAAAGTTAAAATTAACATGTACGCAAATACAATTTAAATTAATTCAAGCATTATTATAATATACGCATACAGTTTAATACAAAATGTTTTGTATTATAAATAACCATCAAGCAATAGTATAACTGTTACCAAAAAAACAAATTATATTGCTTAAAAAAACATGTAGTAACAATATTTTAATGAATTTAAAAATATTGTCAATTTTTTTTCTATATATATTTATTTTAACAGTCTTTACAAATACATTCTTAATCTAAGTATTTTTTTTGTTTTATTGTAACAATGTTCTGCAGTAAGCAAAAGGTTTTTTTAATAATTGTATTATTTAAAAAAATAATTACGCTATATAATTAATAAATTAATTTTAAAACGTAGGTGTTAGAAAACATGTACCATCTTATCAATAATGTATATTTGTTTCTACGAGTTTTTACTTTATATTATAATAAAAAAATGATTGTAGATAATTACAAACAATTTTTATTTTATTTTTAAACGAATTTAAAAAAAATAACTATATTAATTTAAATTAACAAAATATTAACACTGTTTTTTATGTGCTACTGTAACATTCACTTGGGTTTTTTATTTTTATTAATTATTAGGTTTGCTAATTTTAATAAAAACATTTTTTTGTGATTCAACATAAATTTGTTAATTAATGTTAATATTTATATTAATAAGACATGTTGTTTAATTTTAAACATTTTTGTGTCTTAGTGAGCTGACCAATTTTGGTACCACATACGCATAATAATTGCATAGTTTACTAGTAATTTGTAAACGTTAACAATTTAAACAACAATTCTTAATAAACATTGTAAAACCCTTTATAAAATTAATAAAATTAACTGTAAATAATTGTTAAAAATGTTAAATTGGTTTAGTAATGTTATTATAGGTATTTGATTAATACAATTTATTATTTTAAAAAAAGCTGATTGTTGTTTATTGAAATGTTTATCTACAACTTTACTTAAAAGTTTGTAAAAAAATTGAAAACAAAATTAACTTAAATTAAAATGTGTAAGGATTCAGGATTTAATATTATTTACAAGTTTTGTAAGCCAAAACGCATTTTAATACTCGGTTCTTAAATTATCTCAAGTTTTCAGAAGATAAAATGAAACAGATGGTGAAGTGAAAGAGGATTAGTTACAAAAAAAATTAAATTAAATTAAAATCAATATAGATAGTCGAAGTTAACAATTATTAAAAAAAAGCAAAAATTATAAATATACAAAAATAATAATAAAACAAGTAACAAATTACAATGCAAAAACACTACATTAATATTAAAAAAGAAGAAAAGATAAAATAACAAAATAATGCTGCAATTTACGTACAGCATGACTTCAGTTAACAAAATTTAAAAACACTTTAATGTTAATAATATTAAACAAGTAAACCATGTTATTATTAATTTAAAAACAAACTTATTATTTTAAAAATAAACATTTATATATACTGTAAATAAAAACATACAAAGATCAATTAAAACAATCGCAATTTTTTATATTACATTTTAATAAATTGTAATATTGTAATTGTTAAAACATTATATATTACTATATATATATATATATATATATATATATATATATATATATATATATATATATGTATATATATATATATATATGTGTATATATATATATATATAATATTTTTATACAATTTTAGCATTAATATTTTATACAATGCTTCAAAATGTGTATTAAAATTGGAACATATATACATTTTTTGTAATTTGAGTATTAAACAAAATAAACTATACTTAAAACATTAATGTAAATTTTATTGAAGGAACTATTTCTAACAATAACAATTGTTACAACTAAAACGTAAATTAGTTTTTATGTATGTTAATTGTTACTTATTATTACAAAATAATAACATTTTTTTACCTATTTGTACATTTCGTATAAATAAATTACACCTAAAGTAAAACGTAGGTTTTAATAAAAATAGATTATTGATATTAAAATGTATTTTACAGCACTATTGACAAACTTTTTAAATGTTTAAGACATTATGTAAATAAATGGCAAACAGTGTGATTAGTTACTGTCACTTCCTAAAAATATAAAAATAGCATATAAAATAACTAAAAAAGATGTTTAAAAAGCTTTTACATTTTTGTGTTGTTAAAATTAAATATGTTTTTGTAAAAATAAAGGTTTAATTTGTTTTAAAAAATGTGTTTATAAATTAAATGTTTACATTCGTTTCCTTAAAAAATAAATACAAAAATAGATTTAAAAATATATAAGTATTTATTGCATACTATATTTGCTTAATTAAAATTTGTGGAGTAATTTATATATTATATTATACAAAACCCTTTTGCTTTAAAAATAATCATGGGGCAATAAAACAACAAGTACAGCAAAACAGCAACAGTAACAAAGTCTCGTTGGCATTAAATATTTTGCAAATTAAAGATTGCGCTTTCTTTCGGCTTTTACTCAACATTGTCATCTGGTAACTTTGCCATCCAGAAACGTTGTTGTTTGCCGGAATGGCGTCATTTTTTATTGTTTCCGCAGCGGTATAATTTTTTACAAAGGCCAGGTTGCCAAACTTGCGCTCAAACCCTCCTCCTTTATTCAGGCTTGGGACTGACTAGATTAAATCATTTTTAATCCAAACTAATTAATAAATAGTGCTATCAAATTGGTAAAATTACAAACACAACTGTATATTTTATACTTAATATTAAATAACAATAAACATAATTACATTAATTATTAATTTATAAGAAAACAGTTTAATTATTTTAAATATGTTGCACTAAATTGTGTTTAATTAATGTATTGATGCATACGCTAAATGCTACATAGACATATTTTATTAAAAAAAATTAAAATAAAAAATCTAACCTGGTGCTTAAAATGTGCAAATATGTAATTAATTTTTTTTAAACAATAAAAATTAATATTTTTTAAATATTTTTAATAAAATATGTTGTGAAAGTGTAAAATTGACGATTGTTATGCTGCATCACAATTAAATAAATATTTTCTGCTGTAAGAAAATATGTATTTATTTTTATATATAAATTATGTTTTTACTGTTTTGTTTTTTTATAGCAATAATTTGCAAATGTTGTGCTCAACTCTCCTTTTTTTATAGTAGTTATGGTAGAGTTAATAAAACTCTTAAAGTAATTAATGTTGAAAACCCAGTTACTAAACTAAAACATATGTGTTATTTATATAACTAAAAAAACAGTTTAATTTAATTATTATATACAATATTATATAATAAATAAAATGTTATTACAATTATATTAATATATATAGTTAATATGAAAAATTGTACAAAAGTTAAAAAAGGTTAAAATTGTAAATCGGGTAAAATTATTCACATAAAATATAAAAAACAGAATGCATAGAATATTTTTGTTGCCAAACAATTAAATAAATAATAATAAACAAAATGATTTATAAATATTATAATTTTTAATTTTTAATTACTTGATCTGTGGTTTTAAATGCTATAGTTGAGGTCATTAATATACTCTTGTTTTTTCTTATATTAAGCAACAAACGGAGTACTATCTTACAAATCCTCAATTTTTGTATGTTTATTATTATACTTAATACCAAAGCAACTTATCATTTGTCAAAGACCGGTTTTTTTAACTACTAAAAGTAAATGTTTTTGGAAATTAGGCTTACATAGTACTTTATATTTGTATTCAAATGGTTTATCCCAAATTATTATTTTATCATTAAAAAAGGTGCGTCAATCCATTTGCTACAGAACATAAACCTAAATTTTTTTGGTTTTTTATTAATAAATAGTTTTATTATTAATGATTTAAATGTCAAACAACATTTTATTGCTCAACGTCGATTAACTGAATTTCTGTAACTTATATTTTACAATATTTTAAATAAGCTTGTTGTAATTTAAAAAAAATTCTATTTAACTTTTTAATTAGTGGTCTTACTTGCTTTGCTTTTTTTTTCAACATTATTATATATATTTTTTAATTTAAAATACTACAAATTGTTTTATTGCTAATTTTATGTAAATGCGTTAAGTGTTTAGGCAAACATTTATTGTTTTTTAATTTGTTTACAACATGATGTTCATTGTTATTAACATGGTAATTTTTTCTGTTGTTGGTATTTATTTTACATAACAAAAACGTATTAAAAAATTAATTAGACCATCAAGGTAAAATACAATTTTAAATGTTTTTTAAATTAATTTAAATTAACGTTTTGACGTTACAATCAGATTAAAGTTAAATGTATAAATTTTAACTATTTATCGTTATTAATTTTTAATAAAAGTAAGCACACAAATTAATAATAGATTAATTATTATACATATTATGTACATTTAATTTATTAACCACGTTTATATAAATAATGTTTTTAAATATGTTATTTTAACCGACTTATTATTTTTTAAAAACTTTATGTAAATAAAGTGCACCTATTCAATATTTTACAATATTTTAACTTATATTTATGCATTTTTACTAAAAACTAATTAAAAATAACAAATTAATTAAAATTATTTTACTTTTTGAATTTTTAATATTACTTTATTTAGAAATTGTAGTTGCAATTTTATTTTTAAAACAATATATATTTTATTAATAATATTTACAATAAAATAAATAGTAGCAATATCAGGTGTCTCACAACGTAGATCAACATTACCTGCAAAATCCAATTTTGTTTATTTGCCATAGTTTTATTAAACTAATTATTTATAAATTAAATTATTATTCTTATTTTTATTTTTATTCTTTTTTTTTTCTTTTTTTTCTTATTATTATCATTATTATTATTATTATTAACCTTTAATATCTTACTAAAGATACATTCAGCATAAAATACATTTTTACCATCAATATAAAAAAAGTAGTAGTATAAATAATGGGATCAAAATGAAATAGAATATCATATGTTAATCACTATAAACATAGTCTATATAGTATGCATGTAATTTTTAAAAAAAATATTAAAAATTGCTGTACATAGAATGAGTCATTATAAGGCACAACTTGTACTGTGAGATGTCCAAATTAGTTTAAATAAATGCGTAGATGGAACAATTCCTACTTTGATAAGTTTCTTAGTAGTTCAATTTTGTTTGGTTAATACTCTGGATAAGTAGGGCAGACATGAATTTTTGTATTAATTAGTTTTGGTTTTTATGTGCAGGTAAGTTCTTCTTGTTTTTTCAGAAACTTTAGAATTGTTAAAAGCTGCATGTTGCAGGTGATTGTTATTATTTTCAATCCTTGATGCTAATTGTATACAGGATTTAAAATGTTTATCAACAATATTATTCAATAAGATAGAATATTTGATTTCTGACTATTTTGATACCAATGATATGCATCTTTTAAAATAATGTAATCCTGTTTTAATAAACCAGGAACAATTATGGGTGAGCAATATAATATCAAAAGATAAAAGCATGATGTAATAAACAATTTAGTAATATAATTGTTAACATTTAGTTTTTTTATCTTCTTATATAGTAGCATAATGATTTGGTTTTTAAAAATATATGCTCTACATAATCACACCAGGTAAGTATGCTATTTATGTTTACACCAAGATATTTAATTTTGTTACAGGTGCATATATTTGTTTGATTTAACTTGAATGTTCTGTTTAATTCCATTGTTTTTCTTAGACGCTTTGTTGTAAATTTAATAAACTTGCATTTTGATGGATTTAAATTGAGATCAAAGTTAGTAAACCATTTTTTAATTTTATTAATAGAATTTTCAATATTGTTTAGATCATTGTTTGATGAAACCTTTGTGCACAATACCATATCATCTGCAAATTTAAACAAAAATGATGGCTTCGGCACTATCAATAATATAACAATTACAGCAAAAACAAACATCAAAGTCTCGTAATTCAAAGAGAACATAAGACAACAAAATTTTTCTATGTATTTAAACATTTTGCAAAACATTTTGTTTGTGTCCATAAAGCATTCTTTTTAATTAGATCTTCCCGAATAGTTCTTAACCAAGTTTTTTTTTGGTCTGTTAACCTTTTTTTACTATTCACAATTGTCCATTTTGAAACTCTATGCACAACACTTTCTTTTTGAACAATTAATCTGTAAGCCAATACAAAAAACTAATATCACACCTTACCAGGAACAGACAATACAGTTATTCCGCGCCAATTATTGAAATTATTCAGACTTCTTTTTTTAAAAAGAGTTACAATTACTCCTTGCCACCAATCACTTAGAACTTGTTCATTATACCATATAACATTAAATAAATGAGCAAGCTTACTTGCTACAACATCACCTCTATGTTTTAGCATTTTTGCATTTATTTCGTCAAGCACACCTGCCTTATTATTTTCAAACTTTTAATTGCATAAATCACTTTAGTTACAGAAATGTTATCAATGCATATTTCTGAATTTTGAGTCACATTCATATCATTATTAAAATTTATAAGAGTATTTGGCATAAGCTAATTATGTACTTTTTTAAAATGTTTTACCTATCTAGATGATTGCTTATTATTTGTTAGAAGTAAACGACTATTTTTTCTTTTGATTAGAATCATGGTGTACTTTCTAACTCCCAACAATTGTTTTACAACTGTATACAAAGTCTTGATATCATTTTTTGCTGCTGCCTTATCTGCTTTTCTGCACCAGTTTTCTAACCAATTATTATTATCTTTGCGGCAGTTTTTTTAACTTGTTTATCTAAAATTCTATATTTATTATGAAATATTTTCCGAATCACAGAATTAGTTGATTAACTTCTTTCTAATTTTGTTTTTTTTTTGAGATCAATTAAATTCCAGAAAACTGATAAAATCTATTGTTTCTTTGTAGAATGACATCTTCTACCTAACACATTTGCTGCTGTTTGATAAAACATTTTTTATTGATTATCCGATTTTTTTACCCTTTTCAGATTTAGAAATGTATTTTTTAAGGAAATGTAAAATTGATTTGAGATATTTGACTGTTTAAGCTTTTTACACGAAAATAGATGCATTTTTTTTTGGTTTTTATTGTCTTTAATTTAAAAAAAAATTGTCCAACAACAACATTGTGATTAGAACCAACATCTGCACCACAATATGCACGTACATCTTGCAATAAAAATTGCCATTTTGTGCTAATACAAATGTAATCAATCTTGTTTGTTTTTCGATTTGGAGAAACCTACGTTGTCTTGTGTATATTTTTGTGAGCAATGACTGTTTAGCGTCAACAACATATAACCCTTATTATTAATGCTAACAGCATAGCTATATATTCCATTTGAAAAATACCCAGATCTGTCTTTGTTTAATTTTGTATTGAAATCAACAATATAAATTTTGATGCCTTTTTTGGCACATCATCTAACATATAAACGCAAAAAGTGATCGCACGTATCTGACATAAATAGCGTAATTTAGTGTTAATTTAAAAACATAAAATATTTTATTTAAATTAATTTTATATACAGATTATAAACAACGTTGATAATACAAACCACATTTACTGTGGATAATTTTAAATAACAAAAATTACAAATATCATGTTATCAACATATTTTGTTTTTAATAAAATACATAGTATTATTTGTAAAAACAAAAAAAAAATTGTTGGTTACTCAGACACAGAAAATAAATAAAACATTTTGTTATAAATACACTTTTTTAAACTTTAAAAACCACAAATACTTCTTTATTTTACAAAAAAATAAAATAAAACATAAAAACATGCAAACAAGCAAAATTATAATTTTTGACTTTTAAGGTTGGATGTTTTTATTTGTTAAAATAAATATAAAAATTAGCTACGTTATACATAATTAATGATATTTTGCAGTATATTTTACGTTTATAATTTTATTTAAGTTTTAAAAACATGGCAACTAATATACTATAACATGTGTTTATTAATAACAATATACATCCATCAAATTCTAGTGGTAATTAGTATGTAATGTTGTATATATTATAAGGTACATTATATTGTTAGTAATTATTTGTAATTTGTGTAGTTAAAAAATATTTTTAGTTAATTAATTGCATTTATTTAGTTAAATAGCACTTTAAAAAAAACAAAGTTATTAAAATTTTGGTTAGTTGAATTTAACAGACGCATGTTACTTATTTTATATAATTCTGTATTTATTAAGGACTAAAAACCACATATAGTCTTCTAAACGGTTAAGTATACCACATAACAAATAAATACAACAGTAAATGTATTTTATTATAAATGTTTTATGTTATGCGTTGTTAATTTTTTTTTAACATCAACCTTAAAAAATATATGTTTTTTTATGATATAACATAATTGCAATACACAAATATGCAATGCAATTTCAGGTCAAAAAGAACAAAACATTAAATGCAAATAAATGAGTTTTGCAATTATTGAATTAAAAAAATGCATTTGTTTAACTAGAATATTTGAATTATATATAACTATTTTATAGATACATTTTTGCAATAATTATTAAACTCTATTTATATATTTTAACAGTAGATCCGGTATTAACAGATAGCAGTTATAGCTATGACATACTTTCTAATAACGTTAATGTAAACCACGTTAGAATCAGCAATAACATTTTTATATATAAATTGTTGTATTGCATTTTTAAGAATAAATTAAGTACAAAATTAATTGTGCTATTAGATGTTAATTCAAACAACAAAAATATGTGAAAAATGATTGTTTTTATTTATTACAGTATCAAACTATATAAATATTTAAAAAATGTTATGTCAATATAATTTCCAATTTTATATGATTATATAAATAAAAATGAAAACTAAATATATGTTACAAGTGTAATTAAGGTTAATTAAAATTGCGCAGTTAATAAAGAAAATTATAAATTATTTACCTGGATCTGGTTTATGTATATATATATATATATACAATAACGTGAATTTATTTAAAATTACTGAAATTATTAAGGGTATTAGTTTTGATTGGTGCTTTTGTAAAACAATGATTCGGGATGAACCATTTGGATATAAAAATAAAGTACTATGTAGGCCTAATTTTTAAAAACATTTATTTGCGGTTGTTAGAAAAAAAGTCCATCTTCAACAAATGATGTGTTGTTTTGGTATTAAGTATGATAAAAAATGTGTTTCATTAATGAAAAAAGTGTTTTATATGGAAATGCAACACACTCACACCGGGTTTACTAATGTTTTTTAGTACAATGCTCTATGTTTATATGTCTAAAAAGGTAATGTTATATTTACCTAGGTTTACTTTATTTGTTTTATATTTACATTTAGACATTAGAAGGGCTAAAATAAAAATATATATATTATTGAAAATGTCGTCAGTATGCTAAAACGTTATATCAATAAGCATACGAAAATTGAGGATTTGTGTGATCGTAATAAAATTTTTAATTAACTAAAAGCAAATTAAATTAAAATATATGTTAAATATTTAAACAATTAATTTTCTTTAACAATTTAGGCATATTAGAAATTAATTAGATAACTACAAATTCTCAACGTCTACTATCAATTTAAAAATTTAAAAATTAATTAATAAACGTACAACAAACAATTTAATTAGTTTTAGATAATATTAATTGCAATTTTTTAAAACACTGGACGTTTTTAATTGTTTTCCATCCTACAGGCATTTTATAGATTGCGCTTATTTTTACAGTTTTTGTTTAATTGAAAGGTTAAAACGTATAAAATAAAAGGACTTAACAAAGTAACTAAACATATATTTAAACATAGAGGTGATTTAGTTGCATGCGACCTTGTTTATTTGTTTAATGTCATATAGTATAATAAATAAATTACACGTAATTAGCAACAAAAAAAATGTCTAAACATTTGTAATAATTAACAAAAACAACATTGTTGTCTGCAAGGTTTTTTTTGTAAAACAAGTTTAAACCGTTTAAGTAATACAAGCAAATATACGTTTTTGAGAAAAAAGCAAACAAGTGTTTTAAAAAAAATTAAACAAATGTTTTTTTTAATGCCATTATGAACTATATAAAAACATTGGCAATTACTTTTATTTAAATACATGTTGAGTCATTTAATAAAACAAACTTAAATTTAGAAATAACATTGATAAGGCTATATTTAATTAGATTTGAAAAGCTACGTTTTCTAAACAGGGAAAAACCGTAAAAAAATGGGTTCACAACAAGAAATCAGCACAAGGTGTAAACCAGAATAAATTATTACAAAATATAAATAAAACATTTATAGGAGTGGGATTGTTATTTACTTTACTGGCTGTATGTCACACAATTGGAGTTTATTATTATTTGTCCAATGAGTCACTTATTAATTGTAATGTGGTGTGGTCCTGAAATATTGCAGGTTTACAAATTTGGATTTTGCAGATAATATTATTTTACTTGGTATAACAGCAGAAATAATGCAAAATATGGCAGCACGTTCTTGTAATATTAATTTTTTTGTTGCTATATAAAATAGTTATTTAAGGTTAACATGTTATGCATAATGTTAAACAATTATTTGCTAATTAGAATTAGTAAACAGTATACTGATAGTGTTTATTTCTTTGCATATTTCGCAAGCATTATTATTAAAATTAAAAAAATCTAAATTAATATTGAAACCAGACTTAGAGAAACACTGGTAATTTTTTATAAACTGAAGTAAATATGGTTATGTTTTTATATCCGTTTAAAAACGAAACACTGTTTGTAAGCATTTTTATTGCAATATATAAAGGTAAAACATTAAAAAAATTAATAACATAACAACGGATTTGTATTATCGGCATTTTAAAAATATTGTAAATATAAATTTTAGATAATAAAATTATAAAGTAAACTAACTTTTATTTACTATAGAACATTTTTGTAATTAGCAAAAAACATTACTAGATCAAACTCTACGTTTACTGCACAAAATATTATCAAAAAATAGGAAGAATTGTTAGAAAATATTTAACTAAAATAATTGTTTTATACAATGTTAAGTAAAACAAATAAATATAATTATTGTTATTTTAGGTTCTTTTTTAACATTAGACTCTGTTATAGTTTTTTTCTCTATTACTTATTATATTACCAATGCTTATTTTTCTAATAATAATATTTATCATTATTACATTATTAATTATTTTTGTATTAAATTATGTTACGTAACAATAATTTGTAACTAATTTGATTTATGCAAAGTTAAAAAATTAAAATATATTTATTATTTATACTAATTATTTTGTTTTTAAACTTGACTTTGTAGCATTGTTTTGTAATCCGGTGTTACAGCATTATATACAGGAAGTATTTTGTTCCCGTTATTGTTTATAATTAATTTTATAATTTTCTAAAGCATTACATTTTAAAATTTTAAATTATATTAATAAAATTACTAAAATATTTTAAATCATATAAAATATAAAAACACACAAATAAAATTGGATATAAAGTCGGATTTCCTGGATTAATTATTATAATATTTTGTTTTTTAGTATTAACATACGAAATATTAATTTTTTAAAATTTATATTTTAATAACATATTTTGAAAATAAAAAAAAAAATGTTAAAATTAGAGTTGTAAATTAAAATTAATTTTTTTAAAGACTGTAATTTTCAAAATGTGTAATGTAGTAAATTAATTATTTTTATAATTTTAAATTTGAGTCAATTTATTAAATTTCTGTAGGATAAATTAGACGTTAATAATTAATACGTTATTTACTTTAGTACATGTTGCTAAAATTTAATGTTTGTGTGCATACAAAAAATTGTTTAAAACATGTTGTAAATGTTTTTAAATATTTTGCGTTTAAATGAAAATTATTAAGAGGGCTTACTACCACTTGCTAAAAAATTATACTTATTATATGATTACATTTTTAAAATTAAAAAATTAAAAAAAATAATTAACTAAATTTCAAAATGTTTAATGTATGCATGTTTACAAACATTTATTTACATTTACTTATTGTTTTCATATTTAATTTTTTAATGCTAGATTGTTAGATAAACTTATTTTAGAATTTTTTTTATAAATAACACATGCTTACAAATTATTTTTAAAATATATGTATCTAGTTTATATGTTTTATAAAAAAAAAATAACAATACTTTTTTATATAATGTATTTTATTTAAATACTTTTTATTTAATGCTTACTACCTGCTGTTAAAATTTTATTTTTGCTTGCATACAAAAAATTGCTGTATCGCAGCATTTATAGCATTATACAAAATTTGTTTAAATGGTTAAAACGTCTTGTTTGTAAATAAAAATTATTAGATAACCGTTTTAAAAAAGTCAACATGTAAACAAATTTTTTTTAAATATATAAAAAAATACAAAAAAATTAAATAAAAAAATGTCTTAATTATGCACACATACAATTAAAGGTATTTTCAAACAATTGTTTATAAAACTAAATAAGAAAAACTTAAAAAAACATATTTGTCTACGTATTCTTTTAATATTTAAAATTGTAATAAAAAATATAATGTTTAATTTAATTTATTTTTTAAATGCGTTTATAAATTAGAAACTTCTACAATTATTTTTTGTAGGTTAATAAAAACTACGAAATCTAAATAATGTAATGTATTACGAATTGTTTTTGTTTAACGTTAATTAAAAGCTTATTAAGACTTACTAAATATTAAATTAATTTAATTAAATTTTATTAATTTAATTTAATTTACATTAATTAATTTGTAGTGGTTTGTAAAATTACACATGTTTAATTAAAAATAACTTTATATATTAATTGTTTAAATAGACTAAAAAGATTTAATTGTTTTATAAATGTTAATACTATTTATGTTTAATAATTATTTTAATGCTTGTACTAATTGTAATTTTAATTTACATTTTGTTTAAAATTTAAATTTGCAAATTCTTACTTAATGCTATTTAAAAGTACAAACACATAATATTTATTTCCTTACAATAATATTTAAAACTACAAAAATATTAATTTATTTTTTACATTTTTTACAAATTGTATTGTAAAAGCCTAAACATCAACAATGCTTTTTGTGTATTATTAAAATAAGTACTTTTTAACATTAACAAATGTTTAATAGAATTTTAAGACACATAATAATATTAATTTAAAAGTATTATTATATGCTTTATTAAAATTGAAAATGCTTACTTTTTTCTAGTCAAAAAATATAAATACTTAGTGTATAGTAATTGTTATAGTTTTTTTTTGTTATTAAACATATTTTTTATATTATTATTTTTAATAACAATTTTTGTAAATTGTGTTGTATTGGTTTAAAATTAAATAACAATTGTAATTACTATTTTAATAGACTTAATAATAATTTACTAATTGTTAAATGCATTTTTTAAACTACTATTAAAAATTTTTTTAAAATGTTTAACACAATACCAAAATCACATTGTCTATAAAATAATATATCTGTTATTTTTTAACAAAATTATTGTTAATTGTATTTAGATATATTTTGTTTAGATAATAAAATATGTAAACATAACATGAGTTAAATTAAAATCAATATTATGTTATTAATTATTATTTATTAATCGTAATAACAATAAAGTGTTTTATGTTTTATTTTATAATAAAACATTTTTAAACATATTTACATTTTAAAAATGTCTAAATTATTTTTTATTAAGTTTAATTTACATTAAAGTATATTACTATTGTTATTACAAGCACGCCAAAGCATTTAAGCTATGTAGTTACAAGCATTTTATACCAGCTGGCTTTAACAATATATATTATTAATAATTGGTTATAATTATGTATAGCTTTAAATATAAATCAGTCAGTGTGTTAATATAAAAGTTTTAATATTATTTGGTTACAACATAAATACAATTGTTTATATGTAATACGTTACTTTACATGTTATTTATTTACCATTAATAAAACCAAAAAAATTCACATAAAACCAGGTTTTAAGTAATCAAATCGCGATTGTTTTAGTTAAGAAGGATTGTTTAGACTAAATAAATCAAAACTATAAAAAAAGCTAAGTTGTTATTTTTTAACAATTTTCTTATTTTTTATTTTATCCATGCTACTTTAAATGTTTTGCAAAACGTTTTTTAACAATAAACATTTTTGCGTAACAAAACGTGGTCCCGTATTTTAGTGTTGGTATTGGGATTCGAACCCATTTTGTAATAAAAGTGCTAATTATTATTAATTATATTACATAAAAATATTAATACCAACTATGTTAATTTAAATTATAATTTTATAAGTAATGTATTAATTATGTTTTTATATTAATTGTTTTTTAAATAACATGTTAATATACGTATGTTAAAAAAATTAAAATTGTTTTAATTTGTGAAAAAATAAAATAAACTTTAAATTAATTAAAGTTTACTATCATAATATAAAAGATTAAATTTAAATTTAACACAATTTTGACACAAAATTAATAGTTTTTCACTTGTACAACGCACAACTTCTACCTGGTTAGACATAGGTTTAAATTTCACTAGCGTTATTTAACATCGTACCTCGTTCACTTTTGTTAAAATGTTTTATATTATAAGATGGTTTTTATAAAACATTCAAATTAATAAAAAAAATCTAAAAAAATATTACAAAATAACAAATTACAAAATTAATGTAACAATAATTATTGTTTTATATTTATTTAAAGCAGAATTTAAAATTTAATGTATATTTAGTATTTTAGAAATTAATGTTTAAAGGTTTTGTTAAAAAACAAACAAAACTACATTTTTTATTATCACAATGAACATTTATAAAAAAATTAATTTTACTTATTATATTGTAGTTAATATTAAAATAATGTATTTTATGACAAATTTTTACAATTTTTTTTTAATAAAGTCCTTTTTAAAACCATTATAAATATACGTTAATATTTTAAATAGTAAAATCCTATTGTTTAGTTAAGCAGCTTTGTTTGTTTATTATTATTTATTATTACTTGTTAAAAAAATAAGTAAATTAATTAAAAATATTTTAATTACATTAAATTCGTTTTACAATTTATTAACAAATAATACATAATACAATTTTTAGCGTATTTAAAACTATTATAAAAAAATAACTAATACACAAATATTACATTTATTTACCTTAACTGATATATTTTGGATAAAAACGTCAGTGATTTTATTAATTTATTTTTAAAATGTTGTTTTTGAGTCCAAAATAAGAAAAATAATTTAACGTCTAAAATTTTAACGGTTGGCATGCAAAAATAAAAACATTGTAATATTTTGTATCATTTTGTTTAAGTTACTTATTTTAGGCTTATTTAATTTTCACTTGTACATACCTAAATTAATACACATTGATTTATATTATTCTAAAAAATAATTGTTTAATATAATGTACAACAGATATCAAAACTAATATAAAAAACACATAAATTATTTTTTTTTTAATTTACTAACTAAATTACATGAATATGTAAGTAAAAATTTAGAATGCCTATAACTCAAAATTTTGTAAACCCAGCTAGCCGTTTTTAATATTGATATTTTAAAATACTAATACGATTCCTTTAAAACGTCATTTTTTAACATAAACAACGTTTTGTATAAGTAATACATTATTTTTTAACTTGTTAAACAACCGTTTAAAAAAACAAAACTTAAATTTGGTAACAGTTAATTCCGGGATGTACACACATGTACAAACATACGATTTTTATCAAACAAAGTCGTCGAAACCTGAATAGATCAAAACATATAATAAATTGTAACTTTTTTAAAAATTACATTATCTAATTGTAATTGTGTGCCAAAGCATTATTTTAAACATTTTTTTAAAAACTTTTAGTAATCTTGCTAATTTAAAATCTGCAATAATTATTTAAATTATTAGTTTTTTTACTATGTCAGATTTCGTTTGTACAAATTTATGTTTATAACTCTCGACATCTTTTAGCACATTTTAAATGTAGTCAAAATACGTAAACAACATATTTTTAAAATATGTTTTTTTTAATAATATCCACACTTTATTTGACTTTAAAGTGTTATGCCCAATATCCAGAAATAAGAAACCACTTATTTCCAATTCTTAATTTAAATATAAATTTAAAATTATTTAAGATAAATTTTACATTTTTTAATAAACTTTGTTAATTAAAATCTTTTTTTACAACTAAATTAAACAAATTATCCCAAGTTAATAAAACTTTTCTGCATTTTTAAAAATACAGAATTTAATTTTTGTTTACTTCCTTTAATTTTATTAAATCATAAGAAAATAAATCCATTCAATCGATGTATGTAAAATTAGTTCATCATTTCAAAAAAACTAAATAAGTACATTGTTTTTAAAATTTGTGTATATACATAGAAAAAAAGTGTAATCAATTACTATCAATTGTTGAAAACTATATAAAATAACTTTTGTTATAAACAAACTGTAAAATTAACAAATTTATTTTGCAAAATAATTAATGTATGCATGTACATAACTAAATAAAATTGAATGTATTTAGTTATAAAATTAAACAACTATAAATGACTCGCGAGGTGTGGCGCGCGTCACGCTACACGTCCATTGGAGCGTTATTTATTCGTTTTTCTTTTTTTCTATTTTCAAGATTATTGCTGTGTTTGTGCATTGTTATACGTAACTTGCATTTTTATTATTTTTGCATATTTATAATTTTTGCTTGTTTTCTATAATTGTTAAATTCTATTATCTACCTTAATTGTATCTTGATTTTAAATATTTATTCTCTGACTAATTCCCCTTTACCTCACCATCCATTTCATTTTTTTCCCTTAAAATTTGAGACAATTTGTAAACAGAGTACTAAAAGGCGTTTTGGCCTACTCAACTCGTGAAACATCCTGAATCCTGAATTATTTAAATTTACGTAGTTTTAATATTAAATATATTTATAAAAATAAAAGTTTATAAATTAAATGTATACATTTAAAAAAAATAAAAATAAAAATATATTCTAAAACACATAAGTATTTATTTCACATTCAATGTACTTAACTAAATTCTGTCGTCTTATTTATTTTACATTAAATAATAATTAGTGTCATTAGATTGGTAAATTTAATAAATAATAAAAAATAAAAATAAATATAAATATATTTGTTATTATTATTATTATTATTATTTTGTATTTATTATTTTATTAATTATTTTTATTAATTATTTTGTATATTTTGTAAATAAATTGTGTTTAATAACTATATTGAAGCATACTCTAAATTATATATACTCTTGTTTTTTCAAAAAATTGAAAATAAGAAATTTCACCTACTGCTTAAAATATACAAACATTTTATTAAAAATGTATAATGACAAATATTAATATTTTTAATATTTTTTATAAAATGTGCTGTAAAAGTGTACAAGTGACAGTGGTTGTGCTCTATTACTAAAAATAAATATTTTTTATTAAAGAAAAACATTGTGTTTTTAATTTGTATTTGATAAGTATTATAATATATGTAATAAAATTAATTAAAATTAATTTTTGTATGTACGTTTTTTATTAAACATATGTTCACACTTGACTTCTTTATACATACAAATACTTTTTTTATTGTTAATGCTAGTTATATTTAATGTTAAAAGTGTCGGTTAACATTATATTTAATTTATTTATTATTATTAATATTATTATTATTATTATTTTGCGAATTGTGTTGTAATTTAAAAATATATATTCAAAACTAAAACGTTATTAAAATTTTGATATTATGCTTTAATTATTACATTATTTTTTTGTAACAAATAACATATCTGCTTGTGTTTGTTGTTTCTAAAAATTTTTATTTACCGCATCACTTAAATGGTTTTACATGTAAACAAACATTTGAACAAAAACAGGCAAAACAGAACAAATAATCCTTGTTGTATATATATATATATGTACTTGTTAATTATAACACTAAATCAATAAACAATTACTACGTCAATAATATTTCTGAGTATTTTTGCAATAAACTAGTTAAATCTTTATTTTTTGTTAGTAAAAACATTTTTTTAAAAACTTTAAAAAATGTTTGTTTTTAAAATTAATAAATTAGTTAGAAACTAATAGTATTCATTAATTATTGATGCAGTCTTGTTTTCTGCTAAACACATATTATGGCCATTTATTCAATTACATATTTAGTAGCGTTTTTACAAAACATAGCAAATTTATAGTAGATGTTATGTACAAAATTTAAGTGATTATTGTACTGCAAGCTAATATTTTCTACATTAACAAAGTCGGATAATTTATTTTTGAAAAGAGTTGTTGTAACTGTGTTTTATGAAAAAATGCGTGCACGTTCCATTTTTAAACATTAAATAAATTAAATAAATTTTAAAAATTAAACATTAATTTTATTTGCGATTTTTAATCAAAATTATCATTTGCTAATATTTATTAAAATAAATATATACAATTTAAATTAATTTATAAATAAGACTAAATTAATACCATCTACATATTATTATTTAATATTGTATATTTATTTATTTATATATTTCTAAAAATATTATTAATACTACGACCAACTTTTAACAAAATAAACATAAATAAATAAAATTTTAGTATAAATAAATTACAAAATTACTAAACTTAAAATATAAAGTATTTTATTTTTGCGATATGATTATAGTTTGCTTCAACACAAGCATTTCTTTAAAAAAAGTACATGTGGTTTTTTTCTTTATAAATTATAATTAACTAATTATTTATGTTTTTAAATTATATGCATTTTTATGCAATAAACATAAATTAATATAATTAAGTTTTATAAATATAATTTATATTTTACATTTTAAATGTTACACTATTTTTATTTAAATATACAGAAAAATATATAATTTATAATTATTTTGGCGTATACATTAGTGAACTTTTACAAAGCTTAGTTAATATTTTTTAAATGTTTTATTTAATTTTTATATTTTATATACGTAGCTGTAATTGTTACTAATATTAGTGCTATTTCAACAGCAATGCACTAAATACATTAAATTATTTTTGTATCCAATTTGTTGGAAAGAGAAAATACCTTAAAAAAATTATTGCGTTTATGTAGTAGTGTTAATTTAAAAATTGGTAAACTACAAAAAGTGTTTTATTTAATTTTTTATTTTTATAACCGTAACTGTAATTGTTGTTATTGTTAATATTATTTGAATAACAATGCGCTAAAAATTAAAAAATATTTTTACGTTTAATGATTTTTTTATGTTTTGCTGCATTTAATAATTATTTATTATTTTATAAAATGTGTAAATTGAGTTGTATTAAGTTTATAGTTATTTTAAATGTTGTTACAAATTGAATTTTATTTTAACTTCACTTGGATATGCTTAAAAATAATTTTATTAAAATGAAGAAATATTGAGCTCCAGTTTGGAAACAAGTGTATATTTCTACAAAAACAACAAAAAACATGTTGACAAACAACTACACAAAAATTATTGTTATTTAATCAATATTTAAGTTTAAACAAAGGATAATGTTAAGTATAAACCAAAAAATAACTTATTTTTTTAATTAAAAGAATTGTTAATGCAAAATATTAACCCATGTTCTAACGTGGAATGTGTATTTACTTTTGTATAATAGGTTGTTAGAAAACGTCATTCAAAAAATAAATAAAATAACTTTTAAAATGTTGTGTATAAACCAAATGCCACAAAAATGTTAAGGTCATTCTAAAATTAGAAATACATTAATTTTATATTTTTTACATAAAAAGTATTACATTTATGTTTTTTATATTATGTTAACTAAATTGTTGCAAAAGTTATAATTAGATGGATACTTGTGAGACACAGTGTTAATGCTGCCGAATTTAATAACAAATTTGCAAATGTAAAAAATTTACAAGTGTATGCTTATGCTAAGCCTAGTACCAAGAATTACAAAATATTTTTTACAATCAGTTGCAAAATGTGTTAAATATTGTTGCAAAAAAAGGCGTTGACATATTGGTTGGTAACTTTAATGCAAAATTAAACAGATATACATTTTGATATTTTTTAAATTTAAACCATGTGCTTATACTAATAGCATAAGTGATTATAATGATAGGTTTTGAACATATATTGTGGAATAACATTTTTGTATACATAAACATACGCAAAATACCATGGGTTTTTTTAAAACAACATAGCAACACACCAAATTTATTATATTTGTATTAACACAAAATGGCAATAATTATTACAACATATTTGTCCACATTAAAATATAAATGTAGGTTTTGCTCACAATTTTGTGGAAATAAATTGTTTTAAATCAAAGGAAAAGAAACTATAAAAAGTACTTTTATTTTTACATACCAAATTTAAGCTGTTAAATATTGCAAACTAATACTACGACTTTTTTAAATGCTTTTTTTTAATATTAAAAAAAATTAATAAACGATTAACATTGATTTAATAGCCGTTTCAAACTGTAAAACACTTGCTTTACATATTAAAAACACATAAAAACATGCTCTGCTAATATCTGTAATATTAATTTTTAATATAAATTTAAAATAATAATATACATCAATTTTTGTTATGGCAATACAAAATTTTTTTTTATTATTAAAAAACTTAATTAATATAATTAATTATTTTAATTACTTTCAAACTACATGTTTACTAAAATGATTATATTTACATTTATTATCACATGACGTTCTATTTCAATTTGTTCCCATTATTTGTACTATTATTTAGATTTGTTGTTTACTATTATTTTTAGTGATAGTAAAATGTATTTAATGCTCAATGTATATCTATTAAAAAGTATAAATTAATTGTAATAATAATAATTGTAATAAACATATTAAACAACTATGCAAACATATATTAACTAATGCTATACTAAGATTTGTAATATATTATTGATTGGTAATGTACCATTAAAATGTTATTTGATTATCATAAAATAAAACATTTTTGTTATACCAATAAAACATAAAATACTTATTTATTATAACCTAAATTTTAACATAATTTGCTTAATAGGCTAGCATCAATATACAAACTTTAAAATATAAACAATTTAACCAATGTTTACTGTCTGTTATAATTATAATTTTAATAAAATTATTTATAAATAATATACTACTTTGCATGGTGTGTGATTACGTGTTAAAACAACCAATTATAAACTAACAGCATTTAAACCGATGTAGTAAATAATAAATTGTTTATATGATACGTAAGGTTTTTTATTCCAAGTAAAATACAACTGAAGTAAACCGTAGGTTTTACTATAAACACATTTTTAATTTTAAAGTATATTTTATAGTTGCATTTAAAAAAAAATTCAAATTTTAAAGCATTATTTATAAACTTGGAATAAATATAATAATCTACCATTTTTTGTTAAAAACATATTTAATAGAACTACTAAAGTAATTATTGATAGGAAACGGGTAAAATTATTAACATAAAGTATAAAAGAACGGAACACATAAAATATGTTTAGTTACCAAACAATTGAATAAATAATTTTAAAAAATGTTTAATAAGTATTATAATTTTTTACTTATTTAATTATTTGATCAATGCGGTTTTGAATAATATAGTTAAAATTATTATTATATTTTTGTTTTATTTTAGATTGAATATATCGGACCTATTCCATATTTTACAATAGTTTAAATTATATATATGTATTTTTACTAAAACAAAATTGGAAATAACAAATTAATTTTTTTTAAAGTTTTAATATTATTTTATGCAGAAACTGTAGTTGCAATATTTTTTTTTTAAACATTATATTTTTAATTAATAATATTTACAATAAAAAAATAGTAGTACCTGTTGGTGTCTTATTAACTAAAACAACATTATCTGCAAAATTTAAAACAAGTTATCTGCCATACTTCGATTTGATGTTATTATACTAATTATTTATAAATTAAATTATAATACAATTATTTACAAAAACAGAGAAACAAAGCCATAACAAAATACCTTCTTAACGTATAAACTAAAAATAGTAATATAGCATAACATTTAAAATTTTGGTATACCAAACTAAGAATATTACGACATTTTAACAATGTTTTGTAGAATTAAACTATTTTTACAAAGATTCTTGACAAACATTGTAAACAATTTTTATATATAACTAATAAAATAAAATGTAATTGCTGAAATTTTAAAAACAATTACTAATATTCAAAATAAAGTATATGGTTGTTATTGAAGATGTTTATTTATAACATTACTTATATAGTTTTAAATTATTTTGCAAAAAAAATTAAGAGAAACATGCAATTATATTTTTTTGCGTTAAATACTGCAATCTTTTTAGATTTTTCGACAACGTAACAATTTATGTTTGCTGTATTTATTTGGAATTTGTTTTTTACGCTGTATAAAATTAAATAAAAAAACAATAATTATGTTACTTACATTGTTGACCATTTTTGCAAATAACTAGTTATGCCTCCACTTTTTGTTTATTTTTAATTTTTAAATTGTATAAACTACTGTAGCTAATCAATGTTATTACACATTTTCGAATTTTAAATTTTGGTAATTTTTTAAATTATAATTAAAATCTAAAATTGTTTTTAAATAGAATGACGTAAAAAAATTAATATGCTTTACATTATTCAATAATTATTTATTTTTGTTAAAAATTACTAACAGTATATTTTGTATTGATTAACATAGTAATAATTTTTAACCCGTACAATTCTTTCACAATTTTAAACAAATACTAGACATTATTTTTTGCTGCTGCCGTACCTGTATTGCATTTACTTCCCAACCAAATTATTTTTATTTTTTAAAGCAGCTATTTTAACCTGTTTATTTAGATTTTGTACCTATCATTGAAAAATTTATAAATAAAAACATAATTAATTATTTTTTTTTTAATGTTTTTTCCTAAAGTTAGTTAATTTTTAGATATTGATAGAATTTATTAGTTATTAATATAGCATCGTTTTTTTACTAAACACATTATTTGCAAAATCTGTAATTATTTTTACTGTTTATTAAATGTTTACCCTATTTATATTAACAAATTTAGTGTTTAACAAATCTCACGGTTTTCTTTCTAATCACAGTTTTAGCAACCGTTTTACGTAGCAAAATTGTATATTTATAAACATAATACATTTTATAATCAAGATTTAAAATAGTTAATATTTATTTTATAAATGACTTTAATTATTTAACTGAATGCTGCTAATATTCAAATTAACAACGTTGTATTTTTAATTTTTACATTGAATTACATTTTTTTTTTTGTTTATAATAATAACATGTTTTATTTTATTTAGCAGTATATACGTTTGCAAAAACTAGTTTGCTAACCAGACTTTGGGTTCACAAGATTGCATATTTTTACTATAAACTGACCTATAATAATTATTTTTTATTTAATATAAACATATATTTAATGAAAATTTAGAATATACTAAATTAATAAACATTTTGTACTGTTTAAAAAACATATTTTTATCAATAATAATTGAAAAGATGTTTGTTTATTTTTTTAAGTTATTGAATTAAAATTACTTAAGTTTTATTTAATACTGTATCTATTAACATAAAAATTTTAAATTATTTAAATTTATAAAAAACCCTTACTACCTGCTGCTAATAAAGTAAACATATATGAATAAAATTTTATTATAAAAAAATAAAAAATTAACAAACTTAAAATATAAAGTATTTTAATTTTCATTATTATTATATAGTGCTTTGCAACATGTATTTTTTTAAAAAGGAAATACATTTGTTTTATTGTTTGTTTATAAATAATAACAAACAAATTACTTATGTTTTTGATTTATATGTATTTGTACGTAATAAACATAAAATAATATTATTTATTTAAATATTTAAAAAAATATATAATTTATAATTATTTTGTTGTATACATTACTAAACATCTACAAAACTTAGTTAATATTTTAAAAGTGTTTTATTTAATTTTTAGTTTCAATAAACGTAACTGTTATTGTTACTATAATTAGTGTTATTTTAAAAACAATGCACTAAATACATAACATTATTTTTATATTCAATTTAAAAAAATAGAAAATACGTTAAAAACATTATTGTGTTAATGCATTAGTGTTACTTTAAAGGTTGGTAAACTACAATAGTTATATACAAATTAGTTAAAATTGTTTATTTTTATCAATGTGAGATATTTTTTTGGAAAAATATGAGTTAACAATATTATTTTATATATTTTTAGGTTTTGCATTAAACATCGTGTATATTTAAAACAAAAATGCTATTTTGACTATGCTAGACACCTTCATCAAAAAAACAAGTTCATATTTTCCCCTTATTTTGTTTTAATAATAATCAGTAGTAGCCAATTTGTTGATTTTTGCTTTACTGTTTTTTGTACTAACTACGGAATAGTTAATGTACGGTTGTTTTAAAGTTTTTAAAGCAAAAGTGTAGTAATAATAATTTTTAAAATAATAATTATTATTAATACATAAAATAAACAGTATGCTAAATTGTTATAAAAACTGCTGGAAGTTAATAATGACTTGTTAAAAAACAAATGCAAATTAAAATTAATTTTTTTACAAAAAACAATAAAACAAGAATACTGTAAGGTAATGTTAATATTAAAACATTAATTTCTTTTAAATATTATAATAATTTAATTAACATATTTAGTCACAAAATTAAAACAAACATATATTTAATTATTTATTATTGGTTTTTTTTAAATTTAGTTAATAATCATTTATTTTTTGTTATGATGTATAAATTGAGCTGTAAAAGTGTTAAATTAACAATGCCACCAAAAAATCAAAATAAATAAGTATTCAACAGATGTGCAGTGTTTAATTTGTGCGCAATTATGTGCAATAAACGTGTGCAATATGTGCAAAAATTACATTTTTCTTTATTTCTTTTTGTACATTTATAAATAAAATTGCTTACAGTTTACAGCTTTAAAATAATATATTCTTAATTACTTTACTTTTTATATTAATTTTTAAAATAAATAATGCTATTTTTTATTTTTTTTAATTATTATTACTAATAGTTTACTTAATTGTAAAAAATAAAAGATTTAATTTAATTTCACCTAGTTGGTTTTATAAATAATTTAATATAAATGATGTGTATTTTTTTAAATATTAAATTTATTTAATTAACATATTTTATTTTAAAAATTAAAGCAAAATATATGTTTATGTATCTTTTTTATGTACAATTTTTAAAATGTATTAAATAATAATTTATTTTTTAATAAAGTGTGTGAATTGAGTACTGAAAGTGTTAAATTAACAATGCCAACAATAAATTAGAACAAAGCATTATTTAAAAATATATATGTTTTGTTTAATTTGTGTTTAATAAATAATATAATTTGTGCAATAAATTAAATTATTGTTTTTTTTTGTTGTACATTTATAAATAATAATGCTTACGGTTTGCTGCTTTAAAATCATATATTTTTAATTACTTTTTGTTTATTTTTATTTAAAAATTAATAATGATTGTTAATAATCATGTTATTTTTTAGCTAAAAAATATTATTGTTAATAAATTTAATTATTTGTAATAAATACAATATTTAATTTAAATTCCCTGAGTTTGTATTAAAATTAATTTAAGTGTGAGCAACAGGTTAGCAACGTGCCTGTGTAAAAAGTCAATATTTCTACAAAAACAACAAAACATTTTGATAAACAACTGCACAAAAATGATTGTCATTTAATCAATATTTAACTTTACACAAAGGATAACGTTAAGATTGAACCAAAACAAAACTTAATTTTTATTTGGAAAATTTTAATAAAAAAATTTAACCAATGTTGTAACGTGGTATGTAGGTAAATTTTTGAAGTAGACTGTTAGAAAAGGTTTTTCAAAAAATAGAAAAAACTATTTTGACATTTTGGGTATTAACAAAATGCAACAAAAATGTTAAGATTATTCTGGAATTTGAAATTTATAAATTGTATATTGTTAACATAAAAACATTACATTTACGGTGTTTGTAGTATGCTGCTAAAATTATAATTAAACGGATTCTTGTGAGGCACAGTATTATTGCTGCCGGATAAATTGTTTTAAATTAAAGAAATAGAAACTACATAAACCAATTTTATTTTTACATATTAAATTTAAGCAGATAAATATTGCTAACTAATTTTACTATTTATTAAAATTTTTATTTAAATATTAAAAAAAAATATTTACTAAAGGACTGGCATTGCTTTAGTAACAATTTTAAACTGTGAAACACTTGTTAAACATATGGAAGGCGCATAAAACATATATTAAATAATGCTACGCTAACGTTTGTAATATATTATTCAATATAAATCTAAAATGTTAACACACATAATTTTTTGTCATAGCAGTAAACAATAAAAATTTTATAACAAAATTGTTAGTTAATATAATAAATATAATTATTTAAATGTTATTTATATATATATAAAAACGCTTACCACCTGTTTCTAACAAAATAAAAATATATGAATAACATTTTAGTATAAATAAATTACAAAATTACCAAACTTAAGACATAAAGTATTTTATTTGTGCGTTATGTTTATAGATTGCTTAGGTACAAGCATTTTCTTAAAAAAAGCACATGTTATTTTTTGTGTTTATAAATAAAAATAAACTAATTATTTATGTTTTTGATTTATATGTATTTGTATGTAATAAACATAAAATAACATAATTAAGTTTTATAAATATAATTCCTATTTTATATATTCAATGTTACACTATTATTTATTTAAATATACAGAATAATTATTTTGTTGTATATATTACTAGACATGTACATAACTTAGTTAATATTTTAAAAGTGTTTTATTTAATTTTTAATTTTAATAAACATAACCGTAATTGTTTCTATTATTAGCAATAAACTAAATACAAAAAATATTTTTTTATCTAATTTGGTTTAAATAAAAAATATTTTAAAACAATTTATTTTGTTAATGTAGCAGTGTTAATTTAAAGGTTGGTAAACTACAAAAGTTATTTATAAAATATTTAGAATTTGTTATTATTTGTATGTATTAGTTGTTTTATTATTAATTTAAAAGAAGTGTTTTGTAGTGATTATTCTTAAAGTAATAATAATTATTAATTAATTAAAGTAAATAGTATGTTAAATTGTCGAAGTTTGTAGTGCAAAGTTATCAATGACTTGTTAAAAAACAAATGCAAAAAAAAATTAAAGCTTTAACATAAACAATAAAATTTAAATACTGTAAGATAATGTTAATTTTTTTTAATATTAACTTTATTTAATTAAAGCAAAATATTTGTTTATTTTTTTATTGTGTAATTTTTTTTAAACTATTTTTTATTTATTTTATGTTTGCTACTTTGAATGAAACATCTTTCAGCAGTAGACAATTAGCAAAGCAAAACGTGGGCCCACATTTTAGTGCCGGCGATGGGATTCAAACCCATGTCCACCATGGTTTAAATTTGAGCACTGAACCGCTAAAAAATAATAATGTATTTTTTAATAAAATATGTGATTTGAGTTTTGAAAGTGTTGAATTAACATTGCCAACAATAAATCAGAAGAAATTATTGTTTAAAAAAATATATGTTTTGTTTAATTTGTGTTTAGTACATAATGTAATATGTGCAATAAATTAAATTATTGTTTTTTTTGTTGTACATTTATAAATAAAAATGCTTACGGTTTGCTGCTTTAAAATAAAATATTTTTAATTATTTTTTTGTTTATTTTTATTTTAAAATTAATAATAATCGTTTATAATTATGCTAATTTTTATTTAAAAAAATGTTATTGTTAACAATTTTAATTAGTTGTAAAGAATAAAAAAATTAATTTAAATTTAGTTAGTTTGTATTAGAGATAATTTAATGTAAATAAAGTAAGTTTGGGCAACAGGTTAGCAACCTGCTTGTGTAAAAAGTTTATATTTTTACAAAAAACAGCAAAACATTTTGGCATACAACCGCACAAATTTGATTGTCATTTAATCAATATTTAACTTTACACAAAGCATAACATTAAGTATAATTTAAGACAAAACCTATTTTTTGATTTGAAGAATTTATAACGGAACATTTTAATCATTGTTGTAAAATGGAATGTAAGTACACTACGTTTTATTAAACGTTTTAAAAAAAATATTAAAAAAGTGCACATTTAAAACTTTAAAAAAATAAATAGAAATATAACTATTTTTTATTCTTAAGATATAGACTGTCATATTTATTGTGTTTACTATGATTTTAGTGTTAATGTAGACTGTGCTCACAGTCTTGTTAAAATAAATATTTCTAAATTAAAGGAAAAAAACTACAATAAGCAGTTTTATTTTTACGTACCAAAATAAAACAGTTAAATAATGCAAATAAAATTTAATGATAACAATTCAATATTTAAAAACAAATGCAATATACAATTAACATTGCTTTTAAGGCAATCATAAAGTGTAAAACACTTGTTAAACATATTGACTGTAAGCTAAAATATGTATTATCTAATACATTAATAATATATGTAATCTTTTTTTATATAATTTAACATTATAAAATATAACACTCTTTGTTATGGCAATAAAGAATAATATTTTTTTGTTAAAACTTAAAAACAAACACATTATTTGTGTACTAATTATTAATAATTTTAATTTTTTTAAAACCACATGTTTATTTTATTGACTATATTTACATTTACTATTATATAACAATATATTTTATTTTGTTTTTATTATTTGCATTACTATTTTTATAAAAATGTAGTTGTTGTTTATATATGTTCAATAAAGTTCTAGTAAGATATTACAACTAAATCTAATAGTAATAATAATAAAATAATATATATTTTAAACTCTTATAAAAACATATAATAACTAATGATATTTTAAAATGTATAATCTTTTATTAAAATGTTTTTAAAACTTATAATTTACAACAGTTGTTATTTATTAAAACCTAAATATCCATATATCATTGGTTTATAAGCTTCATTACGCGAACAACAATGTACAAAATTATAAATTAAACAATTTAACCAATATTTACTATTTGTTATAATTATAAATATAAATGGTATTAATTATTTTAATATAAGTATTAATATCTAATTAGTTATAATATTAACGGAATTATTTACTAATTATATGTTATTTTGCATGCTGTTTATTTATTTTTCAAAACAACCAAACATAAATTAATAACGTGTAAATCGAGATTGTAAATAAAAAACGTTAAATGTACAAAAAAATATCATTATTATTTACTATTATTTGCTGAAGACGTAATAACATTATTTGAATAAACTTTTAGTATAAAAAATAACAAAATTGACCAATGTAATATGTACATATTATTATTAAAAGTATGTAAATAAATTTATATATAAAATTAAATGAAAAACAATGTTTATATATTACATAATAGCAAATTATAAATTACAGTACATTGTTTATTGTTATCAAAACATAAAAAAATATTTTATGTAACCTATGCTGCTCTCGTATTTGCTCCTTTGTATTAAGTAACAACTATTTTTTTGTTGCAGCGTTTTTAATGTGTTTGTTTAATGTATTCTACTTATTAATAAACATTTTCTAAATAACAAAACTGTATAATTTGTTTTTTACAATTTATTTTTTTTTGCGAAATTAATTGCATTTAAAATTAATAATAAAAAACATTAATTATGGGAAAAAATACAACTTTTACTCAACACAATCTATAATTAATTTTTAGAAAAATTCCTGTTATTTTTTTATTCTGAATTGTTTTAATTGTTTACCAAAAATACATTGCTAAAGTTTTTGACATAAGGAAGTATAGTAAATGTATTACTTTATTGTTTTTATTAAATTTGTAATGTTGTTTAGTTTAATTACATTTTAGATGCTGTTTGCCGTAAAAAAGTACATCTTGGATTGTGAAGCAATTACAGTATGTTTGTTTTAAACTAAGAATATATAATTATACAAAATTTAGTAAACGCCAACTTTTGTATAATTATAATAAAAATAAAAATAATAATAACAATAAAAAGGCATGTTTCACCTGTGTCCTACGAAAGAATGTGCGTACATTCTATGCTTTATTATTAAATAAATAAGATACATTTTACAACCTGTAATATAATTAAATTTAAATATGTATTCCATTGTTTCTATTAACAAATAGTTTAATTTTAATTTATCCAAAAACCAGTTGGTTAACCAGGTTTAAAACTGACAAGATAAATATATTTTTGGTATAAACTAGACATTAATTTATTTAAACATAAGATACATGTTTCACAAATCCCACTGTTATTTATCTAATCACAGAATTAGCAGTTTTATACACAACATAATAGCAACTTTATGAATACGATGAATTTTATGACCGATATTTAAAAATTATTTATTTTTATTTTTAAAATAATTTTAAATATTCCACTACATGCTGCTAATATCCGAGTCAACAAAGTTGCATTTTTAATTTTTTTAAAAAGGTTGGTGTACCTGTGTCATATGGAAGAATGTGCGTACATTCCATGTTTTATCATTTAATAAATTAGATAAATTTTACAAATTGTCATCTAGTTAAGTTAAAATAGGTTTTCCATTTTTTCTAGTAATGAATTGTATTATTTTAGTTTATGCAAAAACCAGTTTGTTAACCACGTTTAAGAAAAATTATATTAACAT